>OFHS01003946.1:0-15259 GCA_900245855.1 Calvadosia cruxmelitensis | reverse complement strand
TTTCAAGATATTAGCGTTTTTCTGTGGGGGTGCCAGCTCGAAGTTACCCCCACTGTCGAACTCAGCTTAATGAATGATACCAAATGAACGATCACGAGGCGGAGAACAAAACCCGATCAGAGCGGAGTGAAGGAGCGCAGCTGGAGGTTTTTAATTGATGTATCTGCCTTACGGGAGTTGAACGTTGTCACGTGATTTTAGGTTTGTACCGACTGCAAACCAGAACATACATATAAAGATTCATCATGAGTCAGCCCACTAACACAGCAGGCAACACCGTTTCACACACTGCAGGTGATTTCGTATGCGAGAATAGACCTTTTTCACGAGCTACCATTATGGGAAAAACCAGTGCATTGTGGGGCAAGTTGAGTGCCCGAAGCAGCGAAGAAACTGGGTTTCTGACCCATAATATTAACAGGAATTATATTGTTTAAGGAAAGTAGCGCAGCTAGAAGAAATCTGCATCAGTATCAAATCCAACTTTCTCTGTATTTCGAAGTAAGAGACATCAGTCTTCCCATAATGCACTTGCTTTTTCCAAAATGGTAGCTTGTGAAAATGGTCTATTCTTTAAAGATTACACGTAACCCCTACATGCGAACCTCGCGCGCGACAAATTAAAATCGGATATGCAATTATTGAGGTATAAATGTATATGAATCTTAAAAAATACCATAAACTAAACTATAGATGCTGTTATAGTCAGAACGTTTGTCAAATATTCGAATGCAAATTAGATAGATTGATTCTCTTTTTATTCGATCATCTAAACGACGTCTATAAAGCAAATATTGTTTGGAAGAAAGGAATACATGGTCAGGATCATCCATAATCACAGCTGCTAATTATTTGTTTGAGACGTCCTAGATTTACATTTTTAGAAACTGGAATATAGAAATATTTATCCTACCTTGTAAAGTATTAGGAAAGGCAAAACGGGGGAATAAAAATAGATAATAGTCTGGAAATCCAGTACAAAAATCAATATGAGAATCGAAAAATCAAAGGAAGTCCTGGAATTATATATTTGTAACTCGAATCTTGGCAGTGGAGGACTTGCAAGAGTATCCTATTATAAATTTCCTGTTTTCGATCAAATATTATCATCCAAATTCTTGTTGGTATAGTGAAAAAGCTTGCCGTTAGTGTCCTACAGGATTCTGCATATGCTATTATAATTTGTTTGCTGAAATTTTGCTCCCAGAACACAGAAGTAAGCAGATACGAAGAAGATGAGAATATTTTGGATTAGAGCGACTAAATATATTAAGCTGGCTGTAGACGGTTAATTGAATCAATGATGACTGCAAACTTGCTATTTAACATACACATATTTTGTCGTTGGATACTGGTTCTTTATGATTGCCTAATTGGCGTATTTAAAAAAATATCATATCACGACATGCTATTATGAGGGGTGCTGAACATTTCATTAGTTTGATACGTTCTAAACAACATAGTCCTGCTAGAGACGAAACTCGGTTTTTTACATGTACTGTCTGGAGGGTTTAGGAAGGAAAACTATGCTATCCGATTGATGATTCCTTATTCGAGAGCAGCTTCTCAATAAAAGTTTAATTGCTTCTGGCTGCCAACACCTTCATGTAATTAAAATTTATTTCTGTAACTAAACGTATAAATTTAGGGGCTGGATCAAGAATCTGAGGTGCCCACAATCTATTTGATGGACGACATCGAAAGCTCTTTAGATCTAACGGTTCCCTTGTTTTCACGCTCTTCGAATTATCAAAAGTTCAGCACTCTCGGTCTATGTTGTATTTTCTATTACTGTATGTTTGCAAACGATTACTACTGATACATTCAAGAGATTCAAAGCCTCGAGTCGAATGGAATCAAGAAGTTTCAAACAATTAAAATCCAAATTTTTAATCGAACAGTACCTTGACCCAGACAGTAACAACCCTTTCACAGAGCAATAAAATCATCGCATAGCATACTCTAATAGCTATGCACAATTAGATTGGCCTCTGCGAATAATATTATTTTATTCAAATTAACGGAATTACACTGAAATATGTAGCGTTTTGAAATTATCGAAGAGTGACATTTGGGTTGTCCTGTTCAATGTTGAAAGGTATTGTAACATTGAAAATTTATTAAGAATGTGTATGATTAGCAGCAGTTATTCGTGCAGAAAGCAGTTGTTAACCTATAATGGAAATTTCTGATCAAATTGAGAAAAGGTAACTTCTTTTAATGGGCTGATTACTCCTCATTTTTCATTATTTAAGTAGTTAGTCTCTTAAGCTACTTTGTACTGTTTACACATTGAAATTGCAAAGCACGCGCACTTCACCATGGTAATAAATATTTCTTTGCATGTAGTAGAGGATCGTCTGCTGCATACCAACAAGGGGACGCAGCTGATCCAAACCCAACATGAGGGGTGGAGCTAGGAAGAAGTACTGCATATGGTCGGAAGACTTTCTTTCATCATTGATAGAACCACCCACAGAGTAGCCACCATACGTTCAGCTGCTTAGTAAGTCTCATTCCAGAGAATAAACGGTGAGAACAAATAGTACATGTCGTCTCACGAAATTATAATTTCCCGACACAATTCCATAATAAAATTGATTCCGTAGTTCCTAATTTCAACTGAAAATAAATTTGTATGTGTAGAATATAATCATTTTTACTGTGATGTGAAATGCATACCGCACAGTATCCTTCTTACTGAGGCTATTCCTCGCCAACAGATGTTTTGTTTGTACAAGCTGCGAACTAAATATATAAATATTCATCGTGAGTGGTCCCACAAAAGCAGCAGGGGACATCCTTTTTACCGCTTTATGCACTGCTGGTGATCTCTTCCGCGAGAGTTCTTTTGAGATTACATTTCACCTGCGATGTGAATATAGCGTGCGAAAGATGAAAAACGAATATTCTTTAACGAGATCTAATTAAAACGCGCATTTCCATAACATCAACCATAGTTGAAATGCTGTTTCATTCCGAATTTTTCGAATCAATCTGAAAATTGAATTCTCTAAGTTTCATTCATCTTTAAAGACGATTCGAAAAATTTTGCAAATATAAAATTCTGGATTTTCGATCAAATCCTTCATTCAAATGCTTGCGGCTATAATTAAACAACCTTGCGGCTCACGCCTTGCAAGATTATACCTCCTCCTCTTTATCACTTTTGGAGAAATTTTGTACCAATGCTTGAAAAACCAGTCCGATTCCCATCTTAAAACAATTTATTACTGACATTATTCGATAGATTCGATACATTCGATAGCTTCGGTTCGAATCGAATCGTGATCTGTCAAATAATCGAGTATCCACATTTAATCGAACATGATCCTTTAACTACTCATAAAAACTCATATTTACAGAGAAGTCGAATCGTTCTGTAATACATTCCAAAAACTTTTTACAATTGAATTGGCCTCTCTGGACCACTACTTGTGTTATTGCAATTCAGGAATTTAGACTGTGAAAAAATGTTTTGGATATAAATTTATTTCCTGTTTCATAATTATATGAACTTTCTTAAATCTAGATTTGGCCTATGGAAGAAGATGGCGTTATTCATATCTCCTTCAGGAACGTGTGCCTTAGAACAAAGCCAAGTCACCTTGCAGAATATAATCCTTGAAGCGAGACATTGTGTTCTTAAATAGTAATTGTAATTTTTACGACGTATGCTCTACTTTGACAATACAATTTCATCTAGACTTTAATCAATTAGGCAGAAAGGTTGTTTGTACACAAAAAGGTATAAGATAACCTATTATCTCAAAAAGAGAACTGGTCAATGCCTTGGAAATTTGTTCTGGCGTTTCTAAATACAAAATTAATGCATCTCATTTAGAGTACGTGAGCTTTATTTTAAAGCTAGAAAAATCATTAATATTATACGATGGTTCAGCTTCTGACATAAATAGTTTCTTTGCTAGCTCTTTGTTACGAACTGCTATTCAAATTTACATTATTCCTTGAATCCCCAAGAAACCTACTTAGAGTTAGAAGGAAAATGAATGCAGTTTGGATCTAATTGTGACAATTCATGTTTAAATTTCTTGCATGCTGCAGTGAACATCGTCGTCGATGCTGCAGAATATCATTAATCGTGTTATCAATCCGGGTACAGAGGAGAAACTCAAATGCTTTGCAGCGGCCATCATGATGACGGAATGTAATCAATGAAATAATTCCCAGTAGTATATTACTATAATTATAATATTATATGAATTTTTTCATTTTGTTGTTGTTAAGAAGAGAATATTATAAATAGAATAATATCACTAAGGAAAGCCTTCGCTTTATGCAGAATCATTCAGATAAGAGAGTTATCATACGTGTAGGGTGTGAGCACGCCTTACAAGAGAATTGTTTCATTTCATGTAGAAGGTAAAGCTTTCAAATATTTTAAGCATTTGTTTAATTAGTAGCACACGCTACTGTAGAATTGATGATCTGTAAACTTCTACTCCAAGATCAAAACAAACGAGTCAGGTCATTCTGTCTATTTGAGATTTACAACCTGAAATACATTGTCTGTTTGAGCTTTACAAGCTGAAAACACATTATTACAGATAAAATCTTGACATTATCGTGCCTGCGCATAATCATGAACGTTAACGTATAAGCATGAGAGATTTCACTTTGCAACAGGTTTTAATCAGTGTATTTATACAAAGCGTGTATTGGTTTTCTGGCTGAGCTTGTACTTAAAGCTTACACCGCTCAATCCTTGCTGATCGTCCTGGATATAACCGTTCTCATTTGTTTAGCATATAATTTCATAAATTCAAACGAGAGCGTAGAATGGAAAATGTTCACAATATTTGCTCCTTGTGACGCATTAGTTGACATTTCACTCTGTGGCACGCATATAACTTTCAATCTGAAGAGATATCGAAATGAAGGGATGTTTTGATATGTGTTTTGATAAGACAGAACCGATATAAACATGTGGTCTTCATTAGTTTTTTTATTATTAGCAAAGAAATACTTATAAATTAATATGTAATTACGAAATAACATTTTATGCAACGCTACGAAAGCGAGCAGATTTCAGATTACACAATTAGATTTGGCTCATGTGATATCTGGTTCCAAATATGTTCCTTTTTACGATCCATGAATCTTTGGTCATTGTATTAGGAATGACGCATGACACTTAAACCGGATAGAGGGACTCTTCATTCAGCCAACTGTCAATCATCCGCTTATATATTCCTTGCGCATGTGTGGATCTCGTCACTTGCGGAGCTGTCAGACGAGTGATGGTTGGCACGACCCTTTCAACAATCTTCATTCACAGAGAGGTATGTTGTCTATATTGATTATCATGTAAGTGCCAGGGTTTTTAGCTGTCTTGTCCTGCTTACCTCGATGCAATATAATTTTGTCTAAGAAGTTATCGTTAGTACTGATTGCAGAGTAATCGTCGCTGTACGTGATAGATGGTTTCTTCGAGGAGCAGGTTTGCTTCATTCTATATATAGACATTATAGAATGCGTTCAGGTGTGTTTGAGTTGCTAAATAATTGATAAGTGATGCCTCTTCATGAAATCTTTATTTCTTTGTAGGGCTTTAACGATTGACTACGTTCGACGCAGAAGGATGTTTGGAAAAAAGCTCGCAGCAAGGTTGATTCTTCTTCTACTTGTGCCCATTCTGCAGAAGGGCGTTGTCATCTGTGGGATGTTATCCATCTACAGCCCTTCCGATGGAAAAACACCGAGATCATCAAATCATTTGCTGTTGCTTCAAAGATTCAGTGCAGCCACCACTGTTCCTTGCACTCATCATGCGTGGGAGTGGACACAAGAGAGAGATCTACGAATGGAAAACAGATCTGCAAGCTGTTGAAAACCGCGCATGGTGCACCAGAAATGAGCAAAGCAGCAAGTCCAGAGCAGAGATCAAACGAAGTGCTGAAACTTACAGTAAGTTTCAATTGTGGTACCATATTTTTTAATGTCTGATGACTACATTGCGGCTTGTTTATCTCTGACTTCACATGATCAATAGTAATGGAATAGAAATTTACATTCGGTAGGAGTTACTGCTGCTATCTTCTATTCTGTCTGAAATACTTCCGGACTCTCTCGTTAGTATTCCTGTTACATTTGTGAACTTCATTTTGCAAACTAATGTATAGAAAAATATGTAAAGTCTGATGATGTAATATTTTAATTTAAACAAGATATAGTGCATGTATCATGGCTGAATAGTGACGAATAGTCCGCAAAAATTAAGTTTTCTTTTTCACATAAAAGGTGAAAAATCGGGCATGAAGCATTACTCATCTCACTTCTTTCAATAGGGCTAGCATACCTACAGATTCAGTGAAGCTTCTGTGGTGGTTATAAGGTCACCATTGTCGTGATAGGTAGTAGCGGTCATGTTTCCGTTTTTGTCATAAGTATTGTTATCTCCTGTTAGAAAGGTCACAAGACATTTACAACGGATTCAAGTCAACTATTTCTAACTGACGTTTACGTAATAGCGATTTCTTGATATTTATTCAGAATGCATAGAGACATGAGTTGCATTATACTGTCGCAATAGCCAGCCGAGAACTATCCCCTGCCTGGCAATTTACGTAATATAAACTACTAGCTGGTCCGCGCTGCTAACGCAGCTGCGTCCAGCGTCGTTGCTTCGCATTTGGGTGGATGTTAATTAGTCCAATACATATCACAGTTCTCCGTTTTAGCCCATAAAACAGTACTTCCTGTCAGAGCATATTAAAAAGTCAACTATATAAATCATACTGAGGATATCTATCGAGAATGCACAAAAATGACAAGTGGTCTCCCAGAACAGGTGGTCGCCCAATACAGGTTTATTGAATACTGTATTTTCTATGTTGATGGCAGTGAAGAATATTTTATTAAATTAACCTCAAAAAGACGTTTTAAACAGCTTCTGTTACAAAGGGGTGCTTAGAGTCTTTACTGATTTCATTAGACATCTACCATGAAATAATTATGATTAGACTGCTAAAAATCACAGTACTCCGTTGTTTTAAACCCATAAAAAGTACATCTTGCCTCATCATTGCAAGATAAGATTTAAAAACATTGTATATCATGTAAATGATATTGAGAAGGTATGAAAATGAGAAGTGGTCTCACAGAACAGGTGGTCGCCCAATGCAGGCTTATTGAATACCGTGCTTTATTTTGGTTGTTGATCGAAATGAAAAGGTTTTTATTGAATTAACCATAAGAAGATGTTTCAAATAGTTCCTGTCACGAAAGGGTGCTTAGAGCCTTTACTGATTTCATTTGACATTTGCCTTGAAATAATAATTATTTTTTCCTTCTAAATTCAAAACAATGGAGGATGGCCGATGGCAGGGATATGATCAAAATGTGCAGAAAATTAAATAGTCTTAAATATCTGAATAGTTTCTGTCATAAGATGGTAGGCAGAGATAAGTTTCAAATCTTTTTTACAGACAGTGTTCAGTCTGAATGGCAAAAACGTGGTTGAAACCTATGTATATCTATAGAAGCATAGTGCCATAAATACTTCTACAAAACAGCAGTATTTTTTCTGGTTTCGTGTTTGAAAAGACAATGGTCCCTACAAATTGTTATTGCATCAGAATGAAGCAAGTGATATTCGCTCTGGAAAGGTAAGTGATATAACGGGTCTCTGATAAGAATATCAAAGGGCTTCTGCAATTATTCTATGGTTTGGCTAGTATTTCTAATAGGTTGATGGCAAGGCTAGTTCAGATCATTCTTTCTCTGCATGGCTCTTACATTTTTTGCCAGATGATAAATTTAGGAGTTAATGTTCAGAAATGACCTCTTGGAAAATATTGTAACTTGGCACTCCAATTTTAAATCATGTACGAGATTATCAATTGGAAAAGGCGAATCAACTTCTAAAATAATTCTAAAATTCGAATCTGTAAGAGACATCTAAAATATTAAACAAATTTTTACCACGGTTGAATATAGGCAACCAGTAGGTTAACATATTTGAGAAAATGATTGAAGAAACAGTCTGTGACAACTTTATTGCGACGCATTTCAAGATAAAATTCATGACATCCAGTCAAAAGTTTATTCATATGTAAACTCAAAACAACCACGGCAAACTCATAGAAGAGTAACAATGTAACAGCTTTAAGTTATTACTCTTGTGCTTTACGAGAAAACACATTGACAAGGGAAGTTTTGAAAATCAGCAGAGGCTCGCATGAGTTGTAGCATGCGATTGATAATTCAATATTCTACGTACTTAGCTTTGCTGTTTACTAAATGGACTTCAACTGCTGGCCAAAGCCATTTCAACAACTGCAGTGCAGCAAGTAGCTTCAAGTCAAATCAGTAAATGTATTTCATATCGAAATAGTAAATATTTTTGATATGGTTTTGCGAAGCACCCGATCGAACCAAATTTATAATACATGTCGTCATTCCCGTAAACTACAATTTCAATGAAAAATACCCTTAAATAGAAAACAAATGTCACAATTGAAACACCATGAACTATTCTCAACTTGGACGTACCCGACGGTCTTTGAATGCCAATAAGATTTCTTTTAGAAATTGAAGTAAGAAATGAATTATTCAAAATACTTTACGACTTCAAATCAAAGTCCAATGAAACCTGAAAGTACAACAGATAGCTTGGTGTTGGACGATACCTCTTGTTCCACAAATCAATTCCTCAATAATATCCCGTGGACCAAACCAAATCCGTCGGGTTCAGGCTGCATTAAAAGGTTTTGGCTGCAGCAACTCTGCATAATAATTGTCTTTCATGGCAAGTAGAGTTTGCATTCTTCCTTGCTCAGGCTGACACTTCAACAAAGCACGGCGATTCGCAAGAGACTGAAACTGATTCTTTCCCAACTATTCGAGCGCAACGGTTTGCCAAGGCAAGCACACCGAGTTCGAGGTGCCCATTCCACAGCGATAGTTTCATCAAACTTGCAAAAAACATAACTCGGCTTCGAAGCGACCTTTTCAAAAAGCGGCTCCGTTATGTTCTGCTCCAACTTGCATTATTCAACTTGGACCTGCTTTCGGAGCAGCCAAAACAACGCACGTCTAGAAAAGTGTGCTCTACCAAGACGTACATTTTTTCCGGGATGTTTGCCGCCCATACTTGCGACTGAGTAGCAGGTACCCGGTTTTGTACCGACAAACAAATAAACATACAAACAAACAAACAAACATACAAACCGACAGACGTTTCCGTATTATAGGGTCGTCGACTAGCTGGTCCGCGCTGCTAACGCAGCTGCGTCCAGCGTCGTTGCTTCGCATTTGGGTGGATGTTAATTGGTCCAATACATATCACAGTTCTCCGTTTTAGCCCATAAAACAGTACTCTCTGCCAGAGCATGTTAAAATCAACTATATAAATCATACTGAGGATATCTATCGAGAATGTACAAACTAATGACAAGTGGTCTCCCAGAACATGTGGTCGCCCAATACAGGTTTATTTTCTATGTTGATGGCAGTGAAAATAGTTTATTAAATTAACCTCAAAAAGGTGTTTTAAACAGTTTCTGTCACAAAAGGGTGCTTAGAGTCTTTACTGATTTCATGAGACATCTACCATGAAAAATTATGATTAGTCCACTAAAAATCACAGTACTCTGTTGTTTTAAATCCATAAAAAGTACATCTTGCCTCACCATAGTAAGATCAACTTTAAAAACATTGTATATCATGTAAAGGATATCGAGAAAGTATGAAAATGAGAAGTGGTCTCACAGAACAGGTGGTCGCCCAATGCAGGCTTATTGAATACAGTGCTTTATTTTGGTTGTCGATCGCAATGAAAAAGGGTTTATTGAATTAACCACAAGAAGATGTTTCAAATAGTTCCTGTCACGAACCTTGAAATATGGTCCTGACATTTACCTTGAAATAATAATTATTTTTTCCTTCTAAATTCAAAACAATGGATGATAGCCGAAGGCAGGGATATGATCAAAATGTGCAGAAAATTAAATAGTCTTAAATATCTGAATAGTTTCTTTCATAAGATGGTAGGCAGAGATAAGTTTCAAATCTTTTTTACAGACAGTGTTCAGTCTGAATGGCAAAAACGTGGTTGAAACCTATGTATATCTATAGAAGCATAGTGCCATAAATCCTTCTACAAAACAGCAGTATTTTTCTGGTTTCGTGTTTGAAAAGACAATGGTCCATATAAATTGTTATTGCATCAGAATGAAGCAAGTGATATTCGCTCTGGAAAGGTAAGTGATATAACGGCTCTCTGATAAGAATACCAAAGGGCTTCTGCAATTATTCTATGGTTTGGCTAGTATTTCTAATAGGTTGATGGCAAGGCTAGTTCAGATCATAATTTTTCTGCATGGCTCTTACATTTTTGAAAGATGATAAATTTAAGAGTTGCTGTTTAGAAATGACCTCTTTGAAAATATTGTAACTTGGCCCTCCAATTTGAAATGATGTACGAGATTATCAATTGGAAAAAGTGAATCAACTTCTGAAATAATTCTAAAATTCGAATCTGTAAGAGACGTCTAAAATATTAAACTAATTTTTACTACGGTTGAATATAGGCAACCAATAGGTTAACATAATTATTTAAGAAAATGATTGAAGAAACAGTCTGTGACAACATTGCGACGCATTTCAAACTAAAATTCATGACATCCAGTCGAAAAGTTTATTCGTATATAAACTCAAAACAACCACGGCAAACTCATAGAAGAGTAACAATGTAACAGCTTTAAGTTATTACTCTTGTGCTTTACGAGAAAACACATTGATAAAGGATGTTTTGAACATCAGCAGAGGCTCGCATGATTTGTAGCATGCGATTGATAATTCAATATTTTACGTACTTTGCTTCAAGTCAAATCAGTAAATGTATTTCATATCGAAGCAGTAAATATTTTTGATATAGTTTTCGAAGTGGATATTCTTACGGTAACCGTAAACTTTCTTCAAGAAGATAAACTTACGGAAGTCGATTGCGCACGCGCGAACCATCCACGCACGGAGGATTGCGGATCGTTTCTTGTTTATAACAAACTTAGCGAACGATATTTCTTGGGGTCTGAGTTCGATGCCCACTGTTGTTTACGAAATAGGCGGGATTCGTCTTCGTCGTGCGGAAATCTTGGCTTATAGAGTCGCTGGGTAACGTTGATGTTGGATATTTCCAACGTATGTCGATTCACTCAATTGTCCAACGTAATGTTATTTCATGTCTACAATCCTCGACAATGACAGATGCCTTCGAATCGTCTTTCGTACGATGTTACAGAATTATAGTCAATTTATGAATTTGTGAAAAAACAAGCGTCGTAAACATTGGAAAGAAATGATGTGCAGCTATCAGAGGAACAAGCTTTAGCAAAATTAGCACGCTATTGATCGTGCGGGAGTCCCTTCGGTCGATCTGAATAAAATTATGCTTCTCAACAACAACAATCCTCTTCTTAACTTCTTCGAAAGATAAAACTTATCCGAGAAAGATCACAACAAATCACCAAGAAAACGCGATTGCCAGCATAAATTTCGACTTCCAATCTTCCATTGCCAGCGAAGCGAGGTGGAGTCGAAGATGTTGAAAGTGGTTCGAAGTTCGAATTAACCTTGATTCAAATTTAATCGCGCTAAAATGACGGTTTGCGCGTGCGCAATCGACTTCCGTAAATTTATCTTTCTGAAGAAAGTTTACGGTTACCGTAAGAATATCCACTTCGTATAGTTTTACGAAGCACCCGATCGAACCAAATTTATAGTGCATGCCGTCATTCCCGTAAGATACAATTTCAATGAAAAATACCCTTAAATAGCCAACAGATGTCACAATTGAAACACCATGAACTTTCTCAACTTGGACGTAGCCGAAGGTCTTTGAATGGCAATAATATTTCTTTTAGAAATTGAAGTAAGAAGTTAATTTCATTCAAAATACTTTACGACTTCAAATCGAAGTCCAATGAAACCTGAAAGTACAACAGATAGCTTGGTGTTGGACGCGATACCTCTTGTTCCACAAGTCAATTCCTCAATAATATCCCGTGGACCAAACCAAATCAGTCGGGTTCAGGTTGCATTAAAAGTGTTGGCTGCAGCTCCTCTGCATAATGATTGTCTTTCATGGCAAGAAGGTTTTGCATTCTTCCTTGCTCAGACTGACACTGCAACAAAGCACGGCGATTCGCAAGAGACTGAAACTGATTCTTTCCCAACTCTTCGAGCGCAACGGCTTGCCAAGGCAAGCACAGCGAGTTCGAGGTGCCCATTCCACAGCGATAATTTCATCAAACTTGCAAAAAACATAGCTCGGCTTCGAAGCGACCTTTTCAAAAGCGGCTCCGTTATGTTCTGCGCCAATTTGCATTATTCAACTTTGACCTGCTTTCAGAGCAGCCAAAACAACGCGCGTCTAAAAAAGTGTGCTCAACCAAGACGTACAGTATATTTTTCCCGGGATGTTTGCCGCCCATACTTGCGACTGAAGAGCAGGTACCCAGTTTTGTACCGACAAACAAACAAACAAACAAACAAACAAACAAACAAACAAACAAACAAACAAACAAACAAACAAACAAACAAACAAACAAACAAACAAACAAACAAACATACAAACCGACAGACGTTTCCGTATTATAGGGTCGTCGACTAGGTGGTCCGCGCTGCTGACGCAGCTGCGTCCAGCGTCGTTGCTTCGCATTTGGCTGGATGTTAATTAGTCCAGTATAAATCACAGTTCTCCGGTTTAACCCATAAAACAGTACTTAGTGCAAGAGCATATTAATATCAACTTTAAGAACAATATAAATCATATAGAGGATATCTATCGAGAATCTACAAAAATGAGAAGTGGTCTCACAGAACAGGTGGTCGCCCAATACAGGTTGATTGAATACTGTATCTATGTTGATGGCAATGAAAAAGAGTTATTAAATTAACCTCAAAAAGGCATTTTAAACAGTTTCTGTCACAAAAGTGTGCTTAGAGTCTTTACTGATTTCATTAGACAACTACCATGAAATAATTATAATTTGTCCACTAAAAATCACAGTACTCTGTTGTTTTAAACCCATAAAACAGTACATCCTGCCTCACCATAGGAAGATCAACTTTAAAAACATTGTATACCATGTAAATGATATCGAACAAAGCTTTGATAAATGACATCATGTAAGCATCATACGTGCTTGAAGGCCTTTTATTTTGTTGTCCAACTCCGTGTGACAACTTTTTCATAGCCGCTAGCATTTTGTTTCATCTTGTGAAAGTCGAATCGCACATAGGAAGCAATATTTACTGTGTCCTGTGCTCTGGTGATTATGGCCCTGCTGAAAGCAACGAATTTCAACGTCTACATCCGGCTTAGCATTGCGCGGCAAAGTATCATGTTTAATCAATGGCCCGCGCCAAGGCCCTTGGATCGCCTGATTTGAGCTTGCCGCAAGGCTGTGACTCGCTTTCGTATTACAGCTGGATCATTAAATCAGCATGATAGGATCGAGCAGGCCTACCATGTGCCTGATGGCATAACTATGCAGACTTATAACGAAGTGGGATCGTTATGGAAGACAACTGTTTGCTTCTGGTTTTCTTGTAACTTCATTCATTTGTTAACCACAATATGATTGGCTACGCTACAGACTTACTATTTATAGTGTCAACTGGGAGTTCGAGGTGGTCAAGAAAAATATGACGGCCTCGATCCACAGCAGTTGCTCGGTAACGGAGTTCAAACCGACGCAACAAGACGGGGTGCAACTGTTGGGTTGCAAAGCACTCGTGAGTTTGTTGCATTGCACTGCCTCGAATCACGTGGCTTGGAATAACTGCTGGCGGACGTTCGTGCAAAACAAATGAGTAAAAGTGATGATTATCAACTGCAGACAATCGTGTGCTTTCTTAGAGCTCTACCAAAGCAATGCAATTTTACGAGAAACGAAATGCCCTTTCATAGAAGTAGCACTGAGGATTAACGAAATAGTGTCGAAATGATGGCACTGTATTTCATATACAACCATATCTAGACACAGGGTGCTTAATTATTGGCTGGAATTGTTTACATCTCTAAGAGGTGATGTAATTCGCCACAAGTCAGAGGCCATCCATGATGAGTGTAGCACGGCTCATGACAAACGCGATGACAAAATGCAAGAAGACAACATCAATATAACAACTCTGGTACAAAATAACTATAACAAATTTAGATATAAAGGTTTAGGTTGATTCTAATAGCTTGTATTTTTCAGTGAAAACAAATTTGCTCTGATTTTTTAGGAGAAAAAGGACCCAGGCAAAGGTAAGACATAAACTATTTTGATAAAGTCATTTGCATTTGCACGGAATGGCATGTTATTCCGCTTCATGGAATGACCACGCATGGCATACTTGCTGACATTGATAAATCAACCAGATTGTTTAACATTTTATATACCATATGCAACTCAAAGTTGACTCTTCTTAATTCAAGATATTTATTATTTTCAAGTATCATGGCTGCATTTACTGCGATTATATGTGTATTTATATGATAATCCTTAAAAACAAACCTGCAAAGTTATGTCAAAAGTAAAATTCTACCAATCATATTGTTATTCTATCTTATAAGACTCAGTTGTACAGTGATAGTCCTTTGCTACTACATTAGTTAGAGATGGTTAGTAAATTGTACTAAAACATTGGAGGTATCCTTCGCGTTAGAACGAAATGCTGAGAAAATATTGGTTTCTCTTCAATGTTGGGTTTCTCCACTCTATTGGAACGCATCTCGATAATGCTCTGCTTTTCTCAATCCGTAATTCAAGTTGTGAAAGTGCTTTTTATCACAAATCTATAGAGCGCTTCAGAATGTTCTAGAGGGATTGGAATAAGTGATTTATTTTTAGTATATGATGTAATCAGAAGATTCGAGATTGAGTTATGTTTACTGTAGATATGATGTTTTTCTACTGCCTTTGTAAATAATCTACATTGGGAGCTCTTGAGAAAGGCTGCTCTGTTACTGAATCGAGAGTAACTTGTGGCAGATAAAAAACATAGATTGGAAGGCCATTTGCTGCTTTCATATATCTCTTACTAACGAATTCTGGACTACAATCTAAGATGGATTGTGACAGTTCCGATATACCTCGATAGCAGTATCATACGCTATTATTTCAAGTAAATTTGGTTATACAGCGAAACTTGTGGATAACGGTCACCTCTAGGACATGGAAATGACCTTTATAGACAGGTGGCCTTTCTGTCCAGCTTCATTACTATAGAAAGTATCAATTTAGGG
>OFHS01003945.1:2063-15262 GCA_900245855.1 Calvadosia cruxmelitensis | reverse complement strand
TCGTAGAAACTGTAAAACAAAACTTAAAGGGTTCTTCATCAGAAGGAGGTTACATGAAAGAGAGGTTACATATCGGCGCTAACACCGTTTAATATCACAACCCGCTTACTATCACGATTTTTGACTGGAAAACCCTAGTGATATTAACGAGGTTTCACTGTACCTCATTTAAATACTTTAACCGACATCATTGTAAATAGTAGATCCACCAATACGTTTCCTGTTAGCTTTTTCCTCGCTATTTTATAAAAACGTACCATTCGTGGTAACTACGTTGCCATTCGGCTTTGTAGCTAAATATGAAATATTGCAAATAAAATGTGTTATTATTATAAGATTACAATTATTTTTAATATTATTATCAATAATCTTATTATTATTTTTATTCAATTTTATGTTCAATTATTTTGTTTGTTTATTTGTTATTATAATTAGTTATTACAACATAACATGATTATTTTGTTTGGATATACTGTTTAATTACTGTGTTTTCTTATTTTGTTGTAATATTTAATGATTATTATAAAAACTAAAAAAAAAACTAAAAAATAAAAACTATGTTTCAGCTTCAGAAGAGGAGTAAAAGAAGAAAAAAGTATAATCGGCTACTGAATGAATTTAGATAAACTTCAGTACCATTCAGATAATGCGTAGCTCAGGGTTCGATAATGCATTCCTCAGGGTTCGGTGTTGGGTCCAGTTCTATTTGCTCTTTACATTAATGATATTGTTGACATTGTCTAATGCTCGTAGTTATTTCATTTTTGCCCAATCAGAAAGCGTCCACTAATACTTTTATTAATGCCTCCATTTTAAGATTTTTACTGTAATTATTGATAATCGGTGAACAATATACTGTATACGACAAGAAAAATAAGCAAGACAGTTATGAATAAATGATATACAGGTGACCTTTCTATCAAGCTTGATTTCTAAAGAAAGCGTCATTTTGGGGTTATAAAGAGTGGCCTTTATATACAGGTGGCTGCTCTATAGAGGTGACCGCTAATACAGGTTTGACTGTAGTTGGGCACATGACAATGAAGTAATTGCTCTTGTTAACGTTTTTAAAATTTGAGATGTCTCTTGTGTGATAATTAGCGATAAAGGATATCTTCGTGATAAAATGGTGCAGTAATTTATTTTTAATGAAATGTATACATAATAGCATCAGGGACGTTGATTTTCCATATCAAACAGACTACAAAATTACTTTTATTTAAACTACTACATTTTCCAAACATTTCATTCCATATTTTATTTTCCAAATTCACTATAATAATCATTACATTCAATATATTTAAAACTCAAAATTTTTAAATTTTGGTAATATTACATTTCTTTTGCATTTAAATTTGTTAGGCAGAACGTGACTGCGATTTTATTGTATTGTAGACTTACAATACTGGAAATGTCGTTATCATGCTATGTTGTTTTCAAACTCAAATAGTTCTTTATTTTTGACCCTAAATTAGTGATGAACTTCCAAAGCATCAAAAGTGACTTTGCTGAGAAAATACAAGAGCAGAACAAGGCCGTTGAGGAACAAGAGATGCGCTTTCAACTGGAAGAAGAATTGGAACGGCAAGATCGACGCCACAGCATCTCAAGGTATTTAACAAAGAGGAACTCAATGAAGAAGGCACCCCTGTTATCATTTTATAACAGACAGGGGCTTGAAAATGTTTCCATACAATGAATGGCGCTTTCTCTCCAAATATAGATTTTGTTTTTCCTGCTTGGAACTGAGAAGTCTCACTTTTCTACTCACGAAAAGGACGAACGAGATGTGCTAAATTTATTGACTCATTTTATTAGTGTTTCCCGACACCGGAATATCACTTTTAAATGTTCCTTGCCAAAATCATCAAAAGGGTACATGGTCACACTCTCCCCTCTCCCCAATAACAGTTTTGACCCACTATACGTATAGCGGACGTGTAACGGAATGTTTATTTATTATTTTATATGCGAGCTTTTCGTTTTGATGCTGTATTTTCTTTGACATTCAAAGACGCACAAGTCTCGGCATGGCAAGCGATGTCCAGAAAATCTGTAAATCGCATCATAGTATGTCTAATATCTCAGAAGAAACAGACGAGAAACAATCACAAGATGGAAGTGAACATCAAGATGAAACAAAGACTGTTACTCCGACAAGGTATGATCGAGTTTTACTACATGATACAGTCAGATCTGCATTAGCGGCCACCTCTATAGAGCAGTCACCTGTGTATAAAGGTCACTCTTCATAACCCCAAATACTGTAGATACTTTCTATAGAAATCAACCTGGACAGAAAGGCCACCTGTCTATGAAGGTCATTTTTCTCAGGGTCCAGAGGTGACCGTTGTAGACAGGTTTCACTGTATTTCGAAGAAAAGTACAGTAACAATTTTATTAGCGGCCACCTCTATAGAGCAGTCACCTGTGTATAAGGTCACTCTTCGTAGCCACAAAATGATACTTTTTATAGAAATCAACCTGGACAGAAAGGCCACCTGTCTATAAAGGTCGTTTTACTCAGGTCCTAGAGATGACCGTTATGGACAGGTTTCACTGTACTGGATTACACGCGTGGAGACGGACGAATCTGATCGAATAAATGATGACAATGATGCTAGCTACAATTGACTGCATAATACTAGTAATCATGTTTCAATTACGATTCATATCATATCTATATCTTATTTCATTTTGATGAATCCACTTTTTCAGTCCGATTGATCAGCCGTCTCCATTTCCTACTACGTCCAATAGCGAACCACATTTCCAACAAAGTACATCGACTACGCATGCGTAAGTGATTCTGCAAGTAACATCGAAGTAAGCCAATCACATTTCCAACCGCAAATTATATCAAAGTAAGTGATCTTGCAAGTGATTCCGAGGTAATGAACGCAAAAGTTGAGAGAGGACATAGGACACTAATTGTGCTATTCGTAACTGATGATGATGATGATGACGATGATAGAAGTTTTATTATTAATTATTAAAGATATATAAACGATAGTACAGGCTAGATTTTACATTTCAAACATTTCTATAAGCCTTATTTACAGAACAAGAAGTAACCGTTTCTTGATATCTATCGTATTTTTAAAATGTTGCTAGTGATTTAATTAACGATCTAATTTGGTAGATTTGATTTCTGAATGAACTGAATGTACTGAAGTAAGTAAGTAAGTAAGGTCCGACAAGATGGAATACGCCAAGGTGATAAGAACAAGAAGGATGTATTTTGATAGCGTAGAAGACGACTGCCTTGCTAGACGCACGTAGCGAGACTGACTGACAGAAGCGAGGCAGATACCAATGTACCATTATATCTGGACGTGAGAATGAGACTGTAATTCCACACTAATTTATGTCAATTTTAATTTAGCATTATCCTACTTGGATTAGGGATTTGTTTTGGAAATACTGTCAGTAGATATGAGGGACGTTTTCAGGTATATTTCAAATTGATACATACAGTATGATCGGATATAAATTAAATCACAAATACACTTTTACGACCTAAAAACCTAGTATAAATTAATCCTAAACACTAAAATTGTAATCATGCTGTTCATCAAATGTTCCACGGACGCTGATGGCATTTCCTCGCTGGGCGGCAGTGCTCAATCTGAGGGAAGTTAACATAACATAAACACTTCCTTAATTAATATTTCTATTTAAATAAAATAATAAAGAAATGCACATAAACCGGTAAACATAGCTTTGCCAATATATCAATATATCGGATTGTCTGAAATATCATGTAAAGTGAAGTTCAGTTAAATTGGATTCAGTTCATTGCAGTTAATATGTATTCTGCTTCCACGTGCAGTCACAATCGTGAACCTGGCAACCAATTCATTGTGAACGTTGAAGATGCACCAAATTCAGAGCACATCGGTTCGGCCGGTAAGTGGTCACCTTCACTTACTGTATAAGGTAGCATTTGATTTTTGTCTAAATAGCTTTACAGTCAAACGTGTATTAGCGATCACCTTTATAGAGCAACCACCTGCGTATAAAGAACACTCTTCATAACCCCAAAAAAACATTTTCTATAGCAATCAACCTGGACAGAAAGGCCACCTGTCTATAAAGGTCATTTTTCTTAAGACCTAAAGCTAAGCGTTATAGACTGGCCTCACTGTAGTTAACTGCTGAACTATTCAAATCAAAGTAATACTTAATACCGAATAAAAATTACTTCCAGATGCATATAATGTCGCACATCGGGATTATTGTAAAATACTGTAAATACTTAAAACTATCAAATGTACATCATTGAAACATGCTCCGAAGAGAGTGTTACACTTCAAAAACTGTTCCTATCTTAAGTGTGAACATTATAAGGATTAAATAGTACGTTGTGCCCCGTTCATATTGCTGTATATGCTAATTACTTATAACCAAGGTCATTCTTTGTACTCATGCGCATCTTAATCGAATACACTTGCTCTTTCCCTAGTCGAGCACTTGACCTTGGGCTATAGTTGCCACTAACACATGCAATCCCGTTTCTCCTTGTTGTCTTCATCCTCTCGAATATAAGAACTATCACCTCGGTTAATATCAAGACCTTCTTAATATCACTTCAGTTTGGACCAAATCTTAATCATTCAACTATATGTATAAACAACTAATGTTACTGTGTCTGTTGCATATTATCACGATATGTGCTTGGAAAGCCATAGGAAAAGTAACGAGGTTGCACTGTATATCAAAAATCCCACTTTTAAGGATATATCTCCAACATGACGTAAAATTAAAACACTTGTCCGGGCTTCACGCCACAAAATCCTTAACCCGTTAGCCTTAGTTCCTCCTGTTCAAAATTTGAACATCAGGCGACGATGTTTCTCCATCTTCCATGGTCACTGGCAACTCTTCGGGTTCCATTCCAGCTGACGCACATCATTCCGTCATGTCCTTTCGAATATATACCGCCAGTTCTTCTTCGGCTTTCCTCTCGAGTATTAACTTGATTTAAAGCATTGCTATAATTCTTGCCAAATATTTGGTCATAGTTTTGGAAAGTAGAACCTTAATGGAAGCAATAACCGGCAGAATCTTTCCACTATAAGCAGACCTCAAGACTGAATTGTTACGCAATTTAAGAAAAACCATGTTGATGACGTGAAATGTGAGGATTGAGCTTAACAATGACTTAAGTGGAATGGTCAGGTAGTAACTATGGTAACCTTCAACCCGTAATGACAGTAGTATTTCAATTAGCGTTATCGTTATATATACTCAAGATTATCGCTTTGCATTGTTTTGTGGTCTTAACTTGATTATACAGTTAAACCTGTCTATAAAGGTCACCTTTGGGACCTGAGGAAAATGATTTTTACAGACAGGTGGCCTTTCTATCCAGGTTGATTTCTAAATAATGTGTCACTTTGGGATTATGAAGAGTGGTCTTTATACACAAGTGGACGCTCTATAGAGGTGGTCGCTAATATAGGTTTGACTGTACATCTATAGGAGATTTATTAATTACGCTCTAATAATTTTCTATTTGGATTATTTTTCTTTATTAACTTTGTAGATGTACATACGAAGAATGAACGCAGCTTCCTTATAATATTGCTCATGCGATGCTTTGATGCTTTATAATGCTCCATTGTTGTGTTGCCTCAGAATGGAACAACACCGTACGAGGCAATCTTCACAACTTTGCAAGCAACGTTCAAGAGACGCTGTGGCCTCGTGACGACTTATTCAGGTAAAACTACTCAATCGAGGCTTACAACTCACGCTACTGGTTAATTTTCTAGCGTTGTCTAAGGCAGAACGTTGTTAATGTTACTCGTAGCACACAAATTAAACGTAATATATATTTAAACAGTTCTTCTTACCCTGAACAATCATGCATTTCAATGTGATGAAAGGATACAGTGAAACCTGTCTGTAACGGTCACCTCTGGGACCTGAGGAAAATGACCTTTATAGATTGGTGGCCTTTCTGCCCAGGTTGATTTCTATAGAAAGTGTCATTTTGGGGATATGAAGATTGAAGAGTCGCCTTTATACACAGGCGACTGCTTTATAGAGGTGGCCACTAATACAGGTTTGAATGTATCGCCAACTGTATCACGTTGACTAACGTGGGAATGTATTGAAATTAGTTTAAAAAGATTGTATCATCTCTCTGTTTACATGACTATGGCTGAAATATATAACTCTCTATCTGCCTACTGTATATATTTTTTACTTGAAAATATTTTATGCGCGTCGCAATATGCTGAGTTCCATTTTTATCTTTTTTAGGTATTTCCAACTGATGGAAGCACTTCAAGAGAACTTGGCTGAGAGGCAACAGCTTCATCGATTAGCAAGTGAGGCTGCTGCTATTTAGTTTGTCTGATGGTACAATTCGTTGCTAAGAATAGAGCTAATGCGAGAATCGTACGGCGATCTGTCCTGCACGGGAATTGTAGCTAAATAAATATGCATTATAGTGAATTAATGAAAGTAGATGGCATTTCTAGTTTTATAGAAGAACAGAGCTTCAGGAACTGAAGTGAAATATCTAGTTTGTTTCCCGGTCAGGGGTAACTTCCATACAGTTGCGGGATATACAGGGATATGCCTAATTATTCTCTTTGTGTGCTTAATTATCTTCTTTTGTGCTTAATTAGCCTCTTTTGCTGTCTGTATCTCTTTGTATCAACAACTTCTTCTGTCCTGTATTATATACGCTGTGTCTCACCTCTGCCGGCACCAACGGCCATAAATGTACTCTTTTGAATTTTAACGACAGTAGCATAATTGTATGACGATATTTTCATTGTATAGCGATGGCTCTCTGCCGGTTGCACGATTCGTAAACCAGAGGAAGCAGGATGTGGACATGTCCCTCTGGCCGAAGGATGGAAATCCACCAATATGGAACCATGGTTTATCAAAGGCAAAGGCATCCGAAATCGCCAACATTGATGAACTGTGTGGAGATGGAGTCCATTGCTCATCACTTTGCTAATTGGACGATTTATTCTCCGAAACATCTCTGAAAATACTTAAGGCCATGATTAGCCTAGAAAATGTCAGTTATGAAGGAGAGAAATATTATTACAAAAGCTATAAACGTTGTGTTTAAAAGCGAATTTCATTCTCGGTATTTCTTATATGCAAGCAGTATGCATTCATACTGGTTATAACATCGAAAGGAAATACATCCCATTTGTTGACACAACTATCCTGAGAGTCGCGAGAGTGCCTGAACGGTTGCAGTTTTATTGCGGAGAGATTTATAGTGTGCGGAACAACCTAGTTCCAAGCGCAGTCTCGTTGCATTTTGGTATAATTTTTGACCTCTGCCACAGATGAAGACGACATGATTCCAATTTTTTTGGAACGCAATCAGTAATAACTGACTAACCGCATGAAGTCCTAGTGCATTTCGGAATGCAAGTGTTTTCTTGGCACGTGATTTTGAGTTGAAATCGACAATTTTGACAGCCAAGAACAATCCTCGAAGTTGACCATCATTGACAAGAGTACCGCGTTTGAAACAAAACATTTTCCTGACGTATTCACCTTTGGCAGAAGTCAACTCATCCATACACCGAAATGCATTGGGACTGCGCATGGCGGATTACTGTAACCATCAATTTTAATGCCAACAGTGAGAAATTCATCTAAGCATGTTATACTCTACATTCTGAGATTATGCTTGTTTTTCTTATCATGTTTAAAATGGTTTGAAAGAAAGAGAACCTTCAATTCCTTGAATTGTTGTTCAGGTTTCAGAATATGACGCCCCAATACATGCTGGGATACATGCGATTTCGTCACAAGGTTGATGTTTCTGATTTCGGTATAATTATGAAGAAAGCTGGATTTGATACTGATTTCTTCAAGCTGTATTACTTTCCTTAAATAATATAATTCTCATTAATAATGGGTTAGAGACCCAGTCACGTTGCTACTTCAGGTAATCAATGTGCCCTACAATGCATTGGTCTGTCCCATAATGGATAATGGTAGTTTGTGAAGAAGTAAACATGCTCCACGTGTCCACATTTCCCTATATATGCGGATTCGTGAACAGGTTAGTAGGGCCTGATGGAATTAGGCTAATGAAAAAGGTCTATTGACGACGCCAGAATATGTACTTGTGAATGCACTCAATATATAAACACAATTAATACGTTCAGACGCTACACGTGGCAACAATTTAACTGCACGCCGAATGTAATGAGACACAAACTGAGACACAAACATGGCAATGGAAACTGTGCAAGCCAATCTTGAGCCCTTCCCTGATCGCTATAAATTCACACAAATTGTAAGTTCAAAGATGGAACTCGGACGCATTAAAGGGGATTGCCACAAGAAAAGATGACAAAGCAGTCAATCCTACATTTGCTGGAGACCTTGCTAGGGCCTTACTCATGGACCAGGACTATTGCGTAGTCTGGGACTAAACACTGAGCCCGGACTAATTTGCTAAAATGTGTACATGGGAGTTGATGTTTAGTCGTGGACTATGCTTTAGTCTCGGTCCATGAATAAGGCTGCGGTTAAGACCACTTTTTCATTGTCCGCTGCATGGTCGATAAAGACAGGTTAATGCGAGTATGACAACATGCATTCGACAAGCGCCATGATCTGTCCGGTTCTTGAGAGATTTTGAAAAAAAAGTTTTTCAATAAAACAAGCAATATGGGCTATACGATACTATATGATACAATTATAGTAGACTGTAGCAGCATGTGTTCAACTAAATCATAATTATCATAATCATAATATAATTATCATAATTATAACATAATTATCATAATTATAATATAGAATTATCATTGTTATAATCATAATTATGACAGCGAATATACATGTACAGAGTCAATCATATTATTTTTACGAATACATCAGTAAGACAGATGATATTTAGTCAGGATAAAGAATAGAATTCTTCAGATGCTGCATCTTTAAAATTCAATGAAACTCGAAAGTTTCTTACAGATCAGTTGTGAAACACCTTTGAGGGACGGAAGTCCTTGAATTGAAACAGATCTTCCATGGAGTCATTGTTTTGAACATGTTGTGCTTTCAGTAGACTAAATGTTGCACAATGATTATATTTTCTTTGGATAGGGGTGCCATTGCTATATTTTGCACCGTTTTGTCAGCGACGCTTGTTCACTTTACCAGAAGACCATACGCCCTGTTGCTCTGGGAGCCGCGAATCGCAGACGCAACCCTCGTTCCGGCCATCGTATAGATTGATTCATATCAGAGTTTTGGACTCTTTCTGTCACAAGGCTCAGCAATTGATTCGCGATGTCATTCAATAGAGCTTTGATATATTCACCATTGCATGATTTAACCTTTCAGTGACTTGAATGTCGAACTGGATGAGTTTGTACTTGTTAGACATCCTTTGACTGATTTACGTGAACGCTTTGACCAGCGACAGTTTTTTCCTTGGAGTGTACATATCCCGTATGTTGAATAACAACGCTGCATGATTGGTGAATGATGATCACATGATTGTGATTTCGGAGAACCGCGTCGTTTCACGCACTTTTGATTGTTGCATCCTCTTACGGCACATTCGCAAGACAAGCGGCCCTTGCGGATCAACTTGCGGGTAACACGAGGTATGGTCGTCCAGGGTGCGGTCAAGCCACAGCTAGTAACGAAAAACTGATGACGTTTCTGGTTACCGCCAAGAAGGTAGAAATTTCCACGCACCACACGGGCGTGGCAGAGATCGGACGAGCGAGGCGTAAAGATGGTTTTGATGTCCCCGACGTGAAAAAGAGATTTCTTCTGTCGGAAGACTTTCCTTGTTTCGACACGAAACTCATAGAGGTGTTTTCTAGACTTCATAACCTTCAGTTTCGAGATGACTTTGGCAAGGATGACTGAAACAAAAGAAATTCAAAATAATTATATGAGATTTCAATATACTGTAAGGGGTAAGCATTACTTCTGAGACTTTTGGCAGAGTGCGTGAATTTTAGCGCCCATTCAAAATCTAAGCCATCGGCTTGTCTTTAGTGAGCTGACGTTAGCTCTAGTCTTCTCACGTGGTTAATGAATGAAGAACTAGTAGAAATACAAGTCATAATATTACCGTGGCCAACCGGCATGTCTTTCCTTTGGATCTAACCGCCGAACGTCAGTACAAAAATAGCTCTCTTCTGAAAACATAATACGCAAACAGTAAAACAACCTTAGGTGGTCGCAGGGCTAGTCTGCGTATTGCACGGCGCTGGGGTAACTTCAAAGTTCAAACCCTCGTGGGTTGCTATAAAAATCGTTGCATTGGTATTGCATAAAACACGAAATATTGCTATACAACTGTGCAAGTTCCTCATTGTGAATCAGTTCAGTACACGGGTCAGTGTTTGTAATAAATGAACAAAGGGTAAATGTTAAGACAATAAGCCGGAGGTGCTGGATTTCCCCGGTTAACAAGGATTTGAGCATTGGCTGATAGACTTGTCGCCTGCCTTGTTGAGAGTCAACCGCCGTTAAGAACACAAGCACGCAGAACAAGAATGCCTGAAATTTATACTCACTATACACTAGGCAACTACATCGCATATACATATACAACTGCCTTATTGTTCTTCATGCCAAGGTGATTTTGCGTCACTCGACGAAGACAAATGGTCTGATCTTTTGTCGGCTTAGATCAGAAAACATTAAAGATGTTTGGGTTTCGAACCTATTTTTCGGCAAGCGTGTTGTCAGACTTAGACAAAAGTGGATTCGATCAGAAAATAAGAGAGAAATACTTGAGCATTGTTTGCTAATTGATGTGTTGATCGATGTTGAGATGGACGCCATGTTGTAAACCACGCTAATTCGGCAGCAGACAGCGTGGGTATTGACGAAATATTTAATTATAGTTCTAGGTGAATTGAACAAGCGCCATTAACATTACATTCTAAATAATAAATTACTCATTTGCTGTCGAAATATTAATTAGTCTTCGGAAATTAAACGTTGAAAGATAGGTTGAGACGATAGCGGAAGTAATCACCCGTATGTTTGCCGTATAAACTAAAACTTGAATTCGTAAAACTATCAGAAAGCGATTTTACATTTCCCGTCTGGCTTATGTAACTCCCCATTTGCCTAACCGGTCCTGAATGAAGCTTAGATAATGCCAAGGTATTTGATGTTACCTCTTCTTCAACGGATGCAGTTTGAAATCTAACATGGAGTCATTAGAAACATATTGGATGCAATTTCCTTAGCACGGATGCATCAATAAATTCTGTCAACTTCAAGTTGTATTGCCTTACCGAAATCGGAATCACAAAATGATTCGTGAAGTGGTTTTTCTACACACAGGCAAGCCTCTCCAAAGCCAACAGCAATGACCAGATATAACAGCACAAAGGATAGTGGGATGAATAATGTTCTGTTGACGTTCTGGTGTTGGTTCATGTCCGCTTTCGTCGTAAATCTTTCCACAGCTTCCTGAGTTTGATGTAGGTTTGCTGTCTTGTGCACTACACAACAATTACCAACACGCAACAATAGCAATGTAATCAAACGAGGTGTTTGAATTGACACGTGGCTTGTTAAGACATACGAGCTGATCTGAAGGGTGAGGTGGTGGCCTTCTCATGAGGTATTTGCCGGGCCTTTGACTTTCAAGACGCTTTGGATGTCGTTGTTGAGCGCACCTGACCGTAGTGATGTGCAAGCAAGGCCAATACAACAATTGACGCAGATAAAAGACCAACACAATGCCGTTGGGTGCTTAATGGAATGGCATTTGGATGCTCAAACCCAATGTAGTCGATGCCGACAAGTAACCGTTGAAGCGTTCGCGAATACGGTGAGCAACACTTTATGATTGCACGCGAACGCACGAACAACGTCTACGCAAGCGATTACTCTGGAGTATTTGGGTAACAAGACGACTCGCCAACAGCGGGATACCTTGCCAGGAGACGCCAGACGAATTAAACTGCACAATCAATGCCACGCAAAAGAGAACATTAGAGTGATTAGAACACAAGAAAGAATTCACGAGCCGACGAAATGCAGACGTAAACGACAGATTTCCATGGTCGTTTCTCACGCAATAGAAGAGTATCATCGTTATGAGAAAAAAGATTTCTCATCCAGCATAATTGCAAATAGAAGTCTAACGGTTCAAAAATTAAACACCTACTATGTATTGAAGTTACAGACGACGCCTACGTGGTGGGTCTGAACGCGAGATAATGGATGATCGCTTTTCTAAAATTAGCAGCGTTCCTTTAATTGTCAACATATAATCCGTCAACTGATGGCTCGCCAGAGTGCAGACGAGCAACGATTCAGCCGAGAAGACGGCTATCTGACAAACTTTGATTAATAGCGAGAAACGCTACCTGGATATATTATTTTCTAAGACGGTTAATTTATGGTTGGTGCTTGAACAGACATCGGACCGTACGTCGAAGATTTATACGGACAAACCATCGCAAGCTAACCAGGACATCCATCAGCGTTTACTTAAAGTGGGGGGATGCATCAAAGAGGACAGTTTTAGCAGAGCAAACCGCGTGATCCTCGGTACTAATTTTCTGTGGTTTGGCCACATTGAATGTCTCCTGTCTACTGGCCCGCCCCTTCGCCGAAAGCCACACCTCCAGACGCTCCGTCGGCAGATAAGCTTGACCTTTTGAGACGTCAGACAACATCTGTGTCTGCAGGCGTTGAACAGGCGACTGGATTTCTCATTTATGTAAACAGTTTAAAATATTCCACTTCTTATGGCCATTTGATCTAGGAAGTGCTCTCAGAAAAGAGGAAACAACAATCTGCATTTGCAGATTTACTTCTCTCGTTAGTAACAGCTACTTATCATCTTATTACCTATTCATACCCCAGAATGTATGTTGCCAAAAACTAGCGCTGACCTCAAGGTAATCTTCCACATCTGCATGTAGGCCTACATACCTATTTTTTTCAAATCAGTCATTTCCACGAAGCTCTGGATGTAACACCGGAGAAACGCCGCTATCGTCCTGGGAACTATATCCCCTGGTGAAAATTTGTCAGAGATTTTTAGCCTGCAGTAGCGGAAACGTGTTTTAATATGCATAGCTAGTAAGTAGATGCTATTTTAGAATTCTAATTCGTTTTTAATTTCAATATGTATATAGATTTGGTTTTCATCTTATAATATTTAATATTTGTTTGCACTATAAACTTCATCTTCAAAAAAAAAACACCGACAA
>OFHS01003944.1:0-15265 GCA_900245855.1 Calvadosia cruxmelitensis | reverse complement strand
AAAGATTTAGTACTAAACACTGGTAAAATTATCTTGTTTTTTGGCGTGGCGTAAGCTTTGGCGCAGGCCGCAGGACCCTGGCGTAATCTTCGGCGTACACAAAACCAACTTTCCACACTAGTGACATCTGGTCATCCCATCGTTAGTTCTACGCTGCAAAAAGCACAAAGACGTTGGTAAATTAGATAATATATGCTACCTGTACTTTGCAGCAGCATAAGACGAACCCCAAAGAAATACACCAGTAGCAAACAACGATTTCTTCCAGTTCTTTCGTAATGTTTTTATGAGATCAGCGGCCATGCTGCTAATCGGCCATCTGCTTTCAGACTCATGAGTATCTCGGAAACGAGGAAACCTACCACATGACGTCACTCGACATCTAACAATAGATGTTTTGTTGATGGATACACCAACATCACACCAACATCAAGAATGGGCATGTAGACAATGTCTCGCTTTTATGTTCAATTAGCAGAATAATTACTTTATTCAGTATTTACCAATAACGAAACATGAGTAAATAAGAGAGCAGAAACGTGATTCTAATATACATACAGATGCAAAGGACTATAAATTGCATTTTATTAGTAATAAGTTAATGTTGTCCAACAAAAGCAAGCTTGACACAGTATTTTGTCCCGTTGCTTTGAAACTAACTAGTAATCACTCACTGTTTTTAATGTTTTATAACTTGCAAACGCTCTCAAAATTTAGCAAATAATGCTTTGATATGGAAACAAGAGAGAGAGAGAGAAAACATCAAGTTCAACTTCTAACATCTGCTCTGCACAGAGCAACAGCTCAATACAAACTTTTATCAAAATTCAATATCCCAACCTTAAGACAGGCTTTGGTGCAAACTATAATAATTATTTGTACATTATTGCACAACACGTGCTCAATTTTAATTCCAGATCTGAATTGATACAAAATGGCTAACCTAGCAAGTTCCATTGAGGTTAAATCTAGTCCGGCAAGTGCTGTTTAGATACATCAGTAATTGACATTTTCGGCGACTTGTGGCCATTCATAAAAACCATAATAACTATACATTGTTGTATTACATTTATGTACAATTTTCCCATTCCGCGTCACAGAAGTAGAAATCTCCCAGAAGACCGTAGATAGACAAGTTACTGAAATTAAAAAATTCTACAAAATCAGGAAAGGTTACAAACATTAGTTTTCAATGTCTTAATACAACTGTTTCACTGCTGTTTTGAGACTAATGAGCACCTTTCACTTTGTGATCCAATTTTGCAATTAGGTGCAAATGTCTATCTCTTTCCCAACAATTGGGATGACATTGAAAGTCAATAATGGCAAAGAAATGTCGAAAATCCCATTCACATAGCATCCTTTCCTTGTTCTTTCATAGCTAAATGAATGGCCTCCGTCATATCACGATCAATAGCAGAATACGTTGTAGGTGATTCATCGAGCCTAATCGATTTCTTCATATTCTTTTCAGCAGTTGCAAACTTCACATCAGCATAGTGCAACGGCTTCTTGCGCTCATTCTGAAAGGTGATAATAAATAAATTCACAAATTACGTGATTAACTGATCATAGAAAGATGTTAATATAGCAGATGACATTATGCGCATATCTGATAATATATCAATGAATCACAATTAATATTGTTTTAATTTTCTTTCATATTAATGAGGTTGTCATAACATAGATGCTGTCATAATTAGCATACATTACTGTTCATGCATGTTCTATTTACTGTAACACTACATGATATACATCATTGTTTGCTTCAACAGTCATTGTGTAAAATTCTGCTTAAGATTTATTTAAGATTTATAATTAAAATTCATGTCGCATGAAACAACATGAATTTTTCTTAAAATGATCTCAACAAATAAGACACAAAACGGAGATGCTCTGGTGACATTTTCTGATACTGACCAAAGGCTTTGAAAAACAAAATTGGTAACAGTATATAGGCCTGATTGTCATTGCCAAATGCTAAAAACCCATAGATGCATTTGAACAGCAAGTAGTCCTACCAAAATAATGCTATCCAGTTGTTATGTCTTGGTGGTGCTTCTTTGAAGTGCACTCAATTACTCTGACTCACACCAAACACAGATATAAATAAATTACGCTAGGCACATCGTCCTATAAACTCTATTGCATGGACTCATAACATATATCGCTAAAGTGTATCAAAAGGTAGACACTCACAAATGGACTAGTTGGAGTTGTTGGAGTCGATCTCTGCTTTTGGACCACTGATTCAACACCAGAAGGAGAGGTGCTTCTTGGAAATTTCTCATAATTGTTGTTGGGGTTCAATACACTGCGATGATTTCCTTCAGCAAACACGTCTTCATTGACATCTTCAAGACTACCAATGGATTCTTTTAAACCAGAGTTCCTGTCATTAACATATACTGGAGAGGTGAGATCTTCCGAGATACTTGTTGGCTTACGTCTTCTATCAACAGCTGGTGCATTTGGGTTCCTTGGTTTTGCAGAGCGATTAACTCTCGGAGGTGCAATTCCTTGCTCTCCAGTTTGAGTAACAGAATTCAGCGACCCTGAGGTGTGCAACACGGAAGAAATGATGAATATATTGCAATTATTAATATCAGAACTGATTCAAAATAATGAGCACAAATAATGTCATGAAACGTATGCAACTAGCAGAGTAGAATCTTCTACAGCATCAAGTCAAGTGAGACAGTCGATTCTGACCAGCAGATAACAAGCACTAAGCATGATGATCCCTTTCTTGTGTGAAGTGATAGTACAAGATTTATTTACTTTGTATATCATCAGGTTGTCAATTAAACTTCAATTAACAATGATTCTAACAACTAAATTGGGATCTATATGTAGTAGTAGCATTAGCGTGGCTTTGGTTGTGTGACAACAGACACAGAATCACATGAATCCAAGCCAGTGTTGCAATGTTCGGAGCATGAGTGTCATGTTTGTTAATTATTGCAAGAGATTCCTAACGACATCCGCATCGTGTCCCTCTCCTTGATCTTTCTGTGATACTTCACTATGAACATCTTGCACATAAATTGGTGGGTTTTAAACAACACCCCTTTGATGTTTGGCAGCAGCAATTATTAATAGTGATGTAGCTGTCAGTTGAGCCCATATTGCACCAGATTGTGAGAATAGAAAGAATATTTACCTTGATAATTTGCTGAAGTCGCTTGTGCAAATGGACTAGGAGTACCAAACAGCGATAAATGGCTACTATCAACTGCATTCACATCTCCACTCCCTAATGAGGAGCGAATCTTTGGTATGACATCATAGTCAGTGTACGTTTGGTCAGGTACTGGCGGTGGGATGACCACAGACTGATTGTGAGGAGGCACTTGCATATCCATGTAGCCAACATCGTCTTCCTGTTTATCATTAGATGAAGCTAAGTCCAGTCGAGCAGGCCGAGGAGGGGGGACACGATCATATATGCCAGCATCTGAGACATCAGGGACATGTTGATCGCCATTTGCTGCTACCTGCTTACCAGCCATGTCTACATAGGAGTCATTTTGACCAGAGCTGCGTTCCATGAAGTTTGGTTTAGTAAACACATCAGAGTGAGTGCTACCTGGGCTTTGGCTGTGCGCGCTTGATGATGATGATGATGTTGACATCCTAGCAGATGACGGCCGAGGGGCTGGAACAATGTCATATTCAAATCCTGATAATCGTGACGAACTACTTCTCTCAGACTGTGGTCTCTGAGAATCAACTACACCAAGATAAGGTGGAACACGTGTCTCTTCTGCTGACAGCTTCCTTGGAGGTGGGACCATATCATAACAGCTTCCAGAAGCAGGAACGGAGCTTTCAAGGAATGACGGTAAAGACCTGTCACGATTCATGCGATCTTGATGTTTCCTCATACCAGTTGGCGATGACTGTGCCTTCAGCTGTACTCGCGAATGTGGGTATATGCTTACCGGATCACTGGGGCATGGTTGATCTAGAATATGAATAGGCACACAACCATTTAACTATATTGCATTACCAATTTCCCATACATTTTGCCATCATGCAAACAAGACACAATTACAACAGACAAAAACAAATCCTGATAATTGACCCTTCTTGTGTTAATGTCATCTCTTTGACAGTAAAGTAAAAAAGCAATTACTCAATTAGTAGCGTACATACCTGTTCTAGTTGTGATGTTGCACAATCTGTTGAACTGACTAACCCAGTGCTTCATGTCCTCTTGTGTTTTAGCAACAAAGAAATATTTTCTTTCTGCTGTGCTCAATGCAAAAACATTTTTCCTGTTTCGAAAAACCAAGTTACTCTCCAAGCATGTGCACATTTTCAAGTCGATGGGGTCTTTTATTGATTCCTTTGCTTTTTCGTCCTTGTAGTATTCTAAGCGACTATTAGACCAGAGACGAAAGTAGCGCTTCTTCCACTGTGAAACAATATCAAAGCATAAAATGAGTATTCAACAAGAAAATCAAAACAGAAACACACATCCATGGCAATAGAATAGAACCATCTATTACTGTATATAAGTGGATCTCGTGTAAAGCCAACCTCAGTTTTGCCCCTTGAAGTGTTCATAAACCCCAGCAGTTTTATTACTTAGTATTGGCGGAGCTAGTCTTCATAGTAAAGAATCCCATTGAATTTTTCGAATCGCGCAATCCTATCTTTTAATTGTATATTGCAAAATCGCGTTTGTAGGATTTGACCGCAAGTACGATATTTTTTCGCATTGAAAAAAACAATCCGGATCTACCTTAATCTACGTCATTTAATTAAGGGACACAATGTGCCATGCTAAGAGAGGTGACATTATTGGCATGTCTAAATAACTTCCTCGCACAGTCAATTCTTAGAATACTTGCATCGAAATCCTAGGCGACTTTATTGGTCATAATTTGGAATTTTGATGAAGAGATTTATTTTTTCATAAATTTCCAAGCTGAAAATACTATCATCGCGCTATCCTGAGAGACAATAATGACATCACAATTAATGCACAGTTAAATCAGAAAACAATGCCAGCGTCGCAAATAGAGAGGCACAAGCATTGACCAACAATTTGATCAAGAAATGCAAGCTACGGAACTGCAATTTCAAACACTTGAGTGAGAACGGCACAGTTGTCTCTTGTGATTATGATAATGTTGGAACCACGTGGGAAAGTATTGTTGCAGATACGCTGTCATCATGTTGCCGTAATAAGTGCCGCCTTTCGAGAAAGGGAAAGAGGTTTTCGGACAAACTTGACAAGTTTTCCTTGACGTTCCGTGCACACGACCAAGTTTGCGGAATTGTCGAGGAAAGCTTGTCAAGTAAAATATAGCATCCTTGTTTTTCAATCAGTGTCCTTGACGGACAAGGGGAAATTTGTCAAGTTTTGCAATGCACAGGAAGAAGTTAAACTTGGCAAGGAAAGCTTGCTTGTGTTAACTGGGCTTAAATCCCATTGGACTTAAAGTTGCGAATTTAATCACACCAAAACAAGGTTTATAAAGTTTTGCCAAAGTCCAAGTTACGTTGGACTTGGAATGGGTTGTCTTCCTGCTGGCCAATCAATACGGTCTACAGTTCACATATGAGTTTGGAACAACTTTCTAATATTCGAGGCTTTTGCAGCACCAACAAAATCGACATAGGTAGAAAATAGCTACAGTTACAGAGATTTGCGCAACAACAAAACAAAATCCTCAATAGGATAGATCAAAGTCCGAACCTTGGTCCGAAGAAACTAGACAATAATTCGCGGAGCGCCAGCTTCTCAGCAGGAGCAACCATGGAAATGCTCAACGAGCCGGGTTTGGTTTCGATTTGCCGCGGCAACGGCGAAAATGCAGAAGGTTGCACATTAACTGACCGACATGGTAACGTCCATATAACAATCACCAACGTAGATGTACAGTTATTTACGACATCTCATATTGGTGATATTTCGTAATGAAGCGTGGTTGACATGTAGGAGAACAATTTCGTATGTTAGCGCGTGTCTGAATCATGGGCTTGCGACACATCACGGCAAACGACAAAGGAAAGAAAGCAAGCATCGACTGAACCGAAGTGCAAAACATCAACAGCGTGAAGAATTTGAAGAGTTTGATATTGTGGTAAACGACGCGTAAAAGGGTTTTCAAACGGCAATTTACAAGACAAGTTACAACCCCACGTCTCACACTAACGATGAAAACTGTTTCACACTTCACGAAATTATTGCACACAACGTACAGCACAAGAGCACACAAGCATAAGGAATTCAAAAGAGGAACAAGAAAAATTGCTCGAAACTTTACCAGAATCAAAATAAAAACGACCAGCGATTTCATCACCACCGTAAACAAACAACAAGGAGGGAAATGACTTGATTGTCCATAAACAAAGGTCGATATCACAACACAGACCGTCAGCAAAGCTCCTTTCTAGTCAGCAGCAGACACAATAAATTAACAGATTTCTGTAAATGATGTTGTGGTTTCGCTCGTAAGTGCAGCCACCGTTAATTAACCACCATATTATGTAATAAACCAAGTACTCAGACATCTGAGAAGCAATCGTCTTCACGATAAAGTGTCTCCCAAAGACACGTGCTGGAGGAACACGCAAACATGCCGATATTTCAAATCCCGTTTTGTTATCGCAAAGATAATGAATCGGTCTCAAAACATACCCTCATCCAGTCTCTCATTTTGTTTTCCGGCGGTGACTTGATCAAGTAGCCTGCATGAATGATATGCAGTGGATTGCCAATAACATCGACCTCCATGTTCCTCGCAACAAGCGTTCGTGCTGGTCCTATTTCCTGATGATCGCGTCGTTCGAACATGCCACGGAGTCTCACTTTCAAACTATAACCTGGACGCGAGACGGCGATATTCGTATTCGCCTTCAAACGTTGCGCCTGATCACCTTTCATTATTTGGATATTTAAACTTCACTTATTATCCAATATACCTTGCACGTCTTACCAACAGCTACCAATTCCCGACCTCAATTAAACTATGATTCGAAATTTAAATGACAGACCATTGTAAAACTCGGCCACGCTTTTCGTCCTCAGTCGCATGTGTCTGTAAGCCGGAAACGTATTGTCACAAACAAAAAGTCAACCAATAAACACAAAGCCGTTTTTCTAATCCTTTGGCATTGAAAGAGAACAACCCTCACGATTATATAATCTGCCAACTTTTTGATGTACTACAATATGGACGTTACTCTACAATTCCATGATTCAAGTTACCAAAATTAAAAATTAAACCCCTATATGGTTGCCAACTCAATGTCGTCATTTCTGGTGCTTTACTTAGTTGCCTGGCGACGATTGTTGTAGTGGGTTTGTTGTGGGTGCCATTGTTGCATGATGGACTCTCGCGTGGGGTAGAGTCATGTTCAGCCGACATCCAGACAATAAGAGCTGTCGCACAAATCGCTACAGTCAGGGCCGACTGAGAAAAAGGGATATCTATAGCGAAAACAAAGTGTCAAATGTAGTTTCGATATCATCATCTAACTGAGGACTTCCAGCTGTGGTTCTCATGTTCGTAAAATTGAAAGCAACTTCTCGCTTCATCTGATAACATTGGTTTTCCATTATTTGTAATGGATTTATACATGGGATATGGAATAAATAGCTCTAACAGATTTGCTTTAAGTGCAGAAGCTCTGATTGATGTGATGTCCATCTTCCATTTTCCGTTACCTCCATGAACTGTTATTCGGCATTAAGTGGTTATTGCTATATTTGCTTTTATACGTGTTCGGATTGCAAAAACAGACAAATTCTAACGGTTTAGCTGTAATTCACAATGAAACCTGTCTATAACGGTCACCTCTGGGACCTGAGAAGAACGACCTAGCTCTATATAGACAGGTGGCCTTTCTGTCCAGGTTGATTTCTATAGAAAATGTTACTTTGTGGTTATGAAGAGAGGCCTTTATACACTGGTGGCTGCTCTGTAGAGGTGGCCGCCAATACAAGTTTGGTTGTATTCTCGAAATGAACCGGTACCGATTACTGTATCTCTCGACCAACATGAGGCCAGTGTGGATATAAGTTGCAGACAGCCAAAAGAACATTACGCAAGACTTTCTATGCATTTGTACATGATAGAGACTGCTTAAATTTCATCCAACGAGATAACCCAATAGAACACAGAGACTACATGGAGGAACACAAAACACGAGAGGCTGGTCACTACTCGGATGAAAGAGAAAGTGAAATGCTGTCACATCAACTTCCGTGTGGACGCAAGGAAGCCGTAAGTTTATACACTTGACAAATCCCACTAGCTTCCGAACACGCTAAAATGTGTCATTGGAACTGATGAATAAATGAATGAATTAACGAATAAATGAACAAATAAATGAATGAACAAGTAAATTAATTAATTAATTAATTTCTTAATTAATTTGTATGATTAATGAATGAATGAATAATTACTCTAACTCATTCTATTAATGGATATAAGCTATGAAACCAAATCCACTTCATCATCATCATCATATATTTTATTTATTCTCGCATACTACTGGAGAAGGAGAACTCCAATCCCCAATTACCTGTACAGATACGTTTTACAATATGGCGAGTTAAAACAGTAAGTTAAGAAAACAATTATAAAATTAAACCTTGAGTAGTACATAAAAACAGTACGGTGTATATATAAAAGCAGGCTGATGTCGGGTAAAAAATTGGTACAGCGTTTCCACAGGGCGTGAGCAGCGAAGTCATAGATGCTCTAGCTCGGAGCAAAGATTGAAATGCTTCAAGGCTGCTTTGAGCGCAGCCTTGCTACTGAAGGTGAATATATCAGGATACCGGTGCGTAAGAGTGTTATGCAAGCGTGCTGCTAGTTGAAATGTGGAGTTTTGCATAAAGTTGCTCCGACATCTTTTGACACTGAAGTCGCCTCTACTCGCTGCCCTCGTTCTTCCATTGACGTAGTTGAAACAGTTACAACGTCTTCTTCAAGGAATATTAGTACAGACTGAATATTGAAACGCACTGAAGCATGTCATGATGTGCCTCTATTCGCCGTTTGGATCAGCATAAAATCGAAAACAATTTGCTACTAATCTGTACATTACTGTTATAAGGGCCACTCATTTTGTAAGCATCCTACATATGTGCTATTGCTGTACATTAGGGGTATCATTAGTGTTAAAGAAACATAAATCCGGGACGTAAGCGTATCATTTTGAAGATCCTGGTCATCACGATTATATTGTTTTGATCTTTGAAATCTAAATAATGCAAACACATAAGGCCTATAGCATAAGTTGTACTGAACGGGAAAAATAGCCAAATTCTCTGTTTATTTGACTATACACTACAGTACATGACTATAATATATGTAGTGAGTAGTTGTGATGAACTAGCCTCGCCTACACAACCTCTTTAAGTCAACCTCTTCTCAATGTACTCTACAACCTCGTTTCTTATTCCCCTGTAAATTAGTGTTATCCGATATACTCATTCCTGAATGACGTCTCTCGAGCGAAGACACAGTTGCTCTTGCTCTCCGTTGGATTACTTTTCTCGTTATACATAGAACACATTCAGATCCACACGGATCAGGCACATAAACAAGTCAAAGCGGATCAGATAATAACAGCAGTAATAACATGTCTACGTTTAAATTCTCATGATGGAATCCACATTAGTAACATTTTCTGATAATACGTTTGTGAAATATAGAGATGGATTAATCCGATTTCGAATATATCTATTGAACAATATCCCTCGTTTTATTTTTATGGATTTTGTTTGATGTCATCGAGTCCTCAGAATATGCTTATGCCTCTTCTAGTTGTCGCGTGTGAAATTCAAAATTTATGACTAAGAAGCACATGGATCTGATACGCACGTCGTGAACTCATGATTCGAAGGCGAAAATTTTTTGGGGGGGGTTGGTGTACCTGCAAGAATACGTTAGAGTTTCTGCAGAACTGCAGTTTCGAATCCAGTAAGAATATTTATATAGATTCCTGATTCACTCACAGTAAGACAGTAATATTCATATTACAGAAAAGAATTACCCTCACCCCCAACTAGCTTCTCACCGGATTTCACCTTCTTTAATTTATGACTTGAAAGAGCATTGGAAGGCGACTGCCCCCTCGCCCCCCTTGGCTACGCCACTGCCAATGCGTCTAAGTTTTCTTGGAATCAATCATCGTGTGCGATCATGCAAAACCACGACTAAATACATGGGCTGAACATCAGTTTTCAGTTTCTAACTATTTTGGCATAAGCATGTTAACTAGTTTTGTAAGGTATCTGGCAATGGCTTCCCGATAATCTTCCTTCTTAGTTTGTATAATGTGTATTATAGTGTATATTTATCATTATGATATCTTTTCAGTTCAGAAATTGTGATCGCCTTTATTCACTTTAAGAAGGTGACTTGGTATTGATTTAATTAAGAAGGTGACCTGGTACAGTACTGATTTAATCGACAACCCTTTAAGTGTAGCCTGCTCAGAAAACAGTTCAAAGTCGCTGCGCTTGCTGTACCAAGCAGTTGAGCTCGAATGGTTGAAAGGAATCAATTTCAGTCTCTTATGAGCTCCCTTGCTTTGTTGCAATGTCAGTATGAGCAAGGATGAAGTCATTGAAACGCTACTTGCCACGACAGACAATTTCTATGCAGAGAAGCGACGATGGCAACACGTTTAATGCAGGCACAAAACCAATTTGGCTAGGTCCACAGGATATTCTAAAGGGATGTATTTGTAGAACAAGAGGTAACGTCCAATACCAAACAATCTGTTGTACTTCTAACTTGCATTTAACTTCAACCATCCTTGCCGACCTTTGTCGACCTCTACTGCTGCTTGGTCAAACTAAACGTAGGATGCTGCAAAATATTTTTATTATAATAATAAGGGTCAAATTGGAATTCAAGATCCCTTGGACTGCTTCGTTGTAATGCTATTAATTGTTTAGCATTGCCTCTGATTTTTCAATTGACTGTTTAGGGATATTTTGATTAAAATAGTACTTCAAGGTACGAATGATAAATTATAAATTTGATTTCAGTTGGATGTTTAGCAAAAACAATACAATTTGCTATTTCGCCAAAGTTTGGCATATTCAGTATCACGAAAGTCGATTCACAAAAGCCGTAGCGTAAGGAAACGTTAGTAACTTAAAAAATATTGTGTTGAAGAAAAGGTAATATACAAGACTAATTCTTCTTCGTCTTCAACCAATTTGTGTCGTCAGTCGTCCGTCAAGCTGCAACAGATATATTGCGTTATGCATTCCAGAGGGATTGAAGACTTGAGTTTTATTTATACTGTATACAATTCATTCACGTTGGAAGGACTTTCTTTTCTGGATAATTATATCCATGTTGGTAAATGCAGGGTAAATGCATAATAAGCAGAATTATCAACGACAATGAACCAAAGCTACTGTATTTTAGAAACCATGAAAATAGTCTGCTTTTGTCAGAACTATGTATATAATTTTATAATTTTATATGCGATTAAACTATTACAAAAGAAACTTGTAATTATTACTGCTTTACATGGAAACTAGTTTCTGCACTTCAGTGTTGTTGAAAGTGTATGATCCGCAACCAGAATATGCAGAATATGCAACAAAATGCAGTCCGCAGGATGCTAAGCTTCAATAGCATAACTCGCAGGTGGTAGCATGTGTTGACATCCAAAGTTTCTCTTATCAATGTAATTTAACGAAAAACATAAGACAGTAACAACTTAAACTTTGACATTGTTACTCTTCGGTGAGTTTGCAATGGTTGTTTTGAGTTTTCATATTCATAAACTTGTTGACTGCCGATCTCATGAATGTTATTTTGATTTGAGTCGCAAAATCTTCCCATACTGTTTCTCCAATGATTGTCTCAAATATGTCAATTTACTGTTTGCGTATATTCACCCGTAAAAATAATTAATTTAATATTTTAGACCTCTTTGCCTTTCAATCGCATGGGGGGAGTAAGCAAAGAATAGGCATTAAAGAAATGTGAAAACTGATTAAACAGCAATACTGTCATACCCTTAACTATTAAGCCATACGTTGTGCTTTCACACTTCCCTCTCGATCTTGAGAAGTCATATGGTATATGCTATCACAATGCAAAATCATTTATCGTCTAGACAACAAAACAGAAGCGAACACAGAGACTCGAAAATCAACATGGCGGCATATGTTTGTTGTTGTTGTTGTTTTTTATTTAAATACAAATGTAAATTAAAAACACTAATACAAACGATTACTCAACTTTGGCGAATGTGCCGCGCACACTCTCGGCGTTCCCGCGCTGGATGTCCAAGCTCAATTTTGCTATGAACTCGAACTTACTCGTGCCACTCATCCTAGCGCCTAGATCTTCAACGAAGGCCTTGGCTGGTGGGCCAAATGCGCCAAGCGTTCCAATAGCAATTGGTGTGAATAAGAATTGTTCTGCATTTTGTTGTTGTTGGTTTATTTTTCATCGTTTCTTACATTCTGACTCAGATCTTAACTCGTCAATTTCTTCAAGTTCATTGAAGAACTTGGAGAATATGAAAGTGAGAAAATTCGTTTGGACGAAGTAGTCCTATTCTCAAGCGGGCGCATTTCATGGTCCTTTCCGTTGCTATCTCGCACAATGCCAATTCTGAAATGAAGACGAATGCATCATTGAAATTATTTCGTTTGACTGCAGTAACCAGTGAGACATACTCAGATAGTTAAGGTTCAATCTCTCACCATTTGGGTTCTTGGGCGTTTCCTTTCTCATCTTGATCAGTTTGTTGAACAATTCCAACGTATAAATTGCCAACATGGATGGTTCAATCTCCTCTTGCGCTGATCGGAATGGCCAACTATCCGGCATAACCTGGATGGTATCCACTACAACGTTTTGATTTCCATCTTCAATGATGGTGATCTTGTCAATTCGCTTCGCTTGCCCATTTTGCATGACTTCATCGACCTCGTTGTCGCATTCCTCAACATAGTCCACAGATTCGAGGTGAGACGGTGAAGCAGCCTTACTGCGCTCATCTTGGACACATCTGTCTTGGAAGAAGATGTTGGAATGCAGTGTGGAATCACACAAAATCACTCGATTAGGCACGCTGTTCAGCGCAAGATCCATCTCTCGCAGCACTTTATCCACATCGGATACAGAGGCTTCGGCGTACAAATCCGGAGCAAAGTCATCAGATCCGTAGTAGCTCTCTGTCGACATCATTTTGCTAACAGCAAGCANAGTTCAACGCGCAATCAAGTCGCTTGATCGAGGAACGCAACTGTTCTCAGTCAATCGAGTCATAAGACAAGGATACCGAACGAAGCACTCACATTTAGCGATATAAGACTGTGACGTATTATGAATTGATGGCGTTCGATAAAGTCACGTGAGATGCTACGTGTAATAATGGCTACTGCGTCGCTCAAATGGTTCGAAATGGATCGNGATTCCAGTCTCTTGAGAGTGGTATAGCTGAGCATAAGAAACAATGCGCAACATTCGACGCTGGCTGAAGTTGCGTAGCACGTCGAACCGGCTGTTTATATTATGATTTCTAATGTTCTTAAAGTTGATTTTACTATGTTCAGGTAGGAGATACTGCTTTCTGGGCTAAAACAGAGAACTCTGATTTGTATTAGACTAATTACATCCGCCCAATTGAAAGCAGCGACGCTGGACACAGCTGCGTTAGCAGCACGGACCAGCTAGTATAATAAATATTTTCCGTAAATTTTATACGAAAGGCAGGTACATGATATAAATTCCGCTGACACATAACCTATGACAGATTTCAAAATTTTACTAGAAAAACTGTAACTGGTAATCAAAAATACTCCAGCCAGGGCAATCAAGTAGAGTACTATGACTGATCAAAGGCTACAGATTGATAAATCTACCATGATACATCTTATTTTGAGAATGAAATCTCCATCTGTGATCACAGCAATGTCAAATCACCTGAACGCGTCAAAACTGTTGGAAATTATTTGCAGGGCTGTAATCACTTTCCCAACCTCAACCGATGATAATGTGATTCATTTGACAAATGTCAAGAGATTGCACATTTTTCTACAAATTATAAGTTATCTAGCATCAATACGCTTATTGAAAATAGATTAAATATATACTGAGTCATTTTTAACATTTAATTAAGTGCCTTAAAATTGCCTCATCTCTACAAATTGCAAGTGAACTTTGTGATTTAAGCAGTGTGAAACAGATTTGACAGAAGCTTCTCTGGATCTTTCGTCTTTCATGATTGATGATCAACATCGACACAATGTAAGCTTGACTGCTACTTTTTGTCAAAAATATGCCACTATTTAAATTATTTCCTCGTTTAGTCTGTTTTCGTTGGCATAAAATTACTTTTGTTCAGATATGATGCGCAAGAACCTTCTACCTGCTTCAGAAGAATCTCAAAAACCAAGCCTTCAAACACTGCCTGATCATCCACAATGAAACTACATGGAATACATAGACTTGACCGAGTCTCGGATGAGTTATGAAGATTAGGGATACATGCAGGGATTTGTTGGAGTGGCATTTTGGCACGAAAAAGACATAATCCCATAAAATGCGATATATCAATCATATAATATACTGCGACAAACACGGTTTGATTGATACCTATTACATATTTCTTCTATATTTATTTCTTCTATATTTCTTCTATATTTTGTACATGTTTAATTATTTATTCTATATTTGTTTTGTATTTATTCTATATACAGAACTGTTTTTTTTTGCAGTGCAAAACATTCAAATTTCATCAGCTATATCCAGATATTGTAACATCACGTTAATTTAACTAATTGTGTAGCACCTTGGCGTGGATTTCTCATGTCCCTATTTCTCGATAAAACAATTTCTTTCTGATTATCTCAAAGTCTTGCCAGTAATTTTCTTCACATAAACACAGTTTCTTCTTCTCTATAGAGCTCTGCATAAACGCGTGTCTTCATTTTTTAACTTATAAGACAGCTGCGTATGTACCGAATGACAATTTGTAGGTACACAGCTGCACAGTATTATGTCAACCTTATTATTATCAAATGCAAATAAAGAAATAATTATTTCAATCGCATAATTATGCGTGCATTTACCACATTTACAACATAAATGGTCATTGGCAATACAGCACAAACAAACAAAAACACAGACAGACAGACAAACAAGCAAAAGCGAAGACAAAAGCGAAGCTTTAAGCACCGTAGAACAGAACTATTGAATAAGTACAAGGACATTCTAGCTGTTGACAAATGTAGCTTTAAAAATACTGTTAAAAG
>OFHS01003943.1:0-12520 GCA_900245855.1 Calvadosia cruxmelitensis | reverse complement strand
GACGACAATCAAAGGTCACAATCACGGAACAAAGCACAAATGAAAGTAACAACAAACGAAGTAAATTTCTTGTCACACGTGGGATAATTTTAGAGGTCATGGCAAAGGTCAAACTTGCGTGTATCCCAACATGCATTGGGAGATGGGAATGTGTTTCTTCAATAAACAGTTGTTGTTTTTCATCTATATACAGTGAAACCTGTCTATAGCAGTCACCACTGGGACCTGAGAAAGCGACCTTTATAGACAGGTGGCCTTTCAGTCCAGGTTGATTTCTATAGAAAGTATCATTTTGGGGTAATGAAGAGTGGTTTATATATACAGGTGACTACTTTATAGAGGTGGCTGCTAATACAGGTTTGATTGTATGACACACGTTAGACTATAGTCCAGTAACATATAAAAACACTGAATTGGGATCATCAGATTAACCGTTTTCATCTACCTTGGCACAGAACAGATTGATTGCTTCTGCTGGAAACCCTCGTCGACGCAACGCGGTCAACGTAAATAGGCGGGGATCATCCCAATCCCTACAACAGCGAAAACGAAGAAGACATTTAGCTTAATGTATACCATTAAAAATCCAACACTAACGGCACAGATGATGGTATGATTACGCCAGACAGTGTGCATTTCAAGTTACAATATTGCTATCTCATCATCACAGCGTCATATGCCGACTGGCCTGTTGGCACCCCATTGCTGCAATGCGCTTCGATCTTCTAATGAAATTATTATACTTCTTCTATGCTGTCTATGCTGTCATAAACCAATTAGGCCAGAGTACAATCAATAAGGGAACTATTATAAAATGTACCTGTTATCTACAGAAATATTCCATGTATTTTAGTTTACAACGTACATCTCAAGTGCAATAGAAAACAAAGTTGACAACATTATGTATTCATATTTAAAGAATTGTTTACTCCCACCCACCACTTCCACTTCTTAAATGTAGTTGTAGTCCTTCTATTGTTTATCAGTGTGACTGGTGCTTGGTTGTAAAAGGGACAGGTTCAGCAGTTCTGCCACCTTGTGATCGCTTGCTTACACCGACTACCTTACAATATGACAACTCCCATCAGCCAAGCACCGACGCCAAAACTCTCACCTAATGGCGATGAGTTTAACTAATAATTAATTAACTATTTATGAATTATATTATCATACTATTAAAAGTAAATTATGTTTTGACTGTGGAATGCTAAAATAAGCCACTTGCCTGACGCTTTTGCTTTCAATCAACTTGGCAATCTTCCGCTTTGAGACAACAGTATATAGAAGGTTTAACCGTCCATATTCCCATTGAACGGGACAGTAGACATCTAATGCATTGCATAACCAATAGTAAGACGAACGCCTTCAAAAGAGAACAGAACATTACAGTCAAACCTGTATTAGTGACCACCTCCTCTATAGAGCAGCCACCTGAGGTAAAGACCACTCTTCATAACTCCAAAATGACAATTTCTACAAAAATAAACCTGGACAGAAAGGCCAACTGTTTATAAAGGTCATTTTCCTCAGGTCGATTGGATGTTTAAGGGGACTCGTAACTTTGTTTTCTTCCCCTTAGATAGATTTAAGTTCATTTCAAGCATATATCATAATCCATTCTAGGCGCAGCCTTTCAGGTTAATAGAGATCTGTTTTCTGTTTGTGAGTTGATCAACGTCAATTTCAAAACATATGAAAATGGCATTAGAACTGAGTTGTCACGTGTTCTAAAAGACACAAAAAAGGAACAAAAACTTGGTTTCTGTTTGTTCCCGGCAACAGTAAGATCATCTCTAATTGAAACTATCTGGAACCTCGATCAATCAGTACCGACCATGAGTGATAAAATGGTGCTTACATACTACAGTCAACCCTGTATTAGTGGCCACCTCTAAAGAGCAGCCACCTGTGTATAAAGGCCACTCTACGTAACTCCAATATGATACTTTTGATAGAAATCAACCTTGACAGAAAGGCCACCTGTCTATAAAGGTCATGTTCTTAGGCCCCAGAAGTGATCCTTATAGACAGGTTTCACTGTAGGAGCATCACAAGGCAAAAAACTTACCGTGATTGGAATTCTTTTGTGCATAGAGAATGGGTGATGTGCTCCAAGGAGTCATTGAGGCAATGAGTGAAGTCATACGTCGGATAGATGCACCTATAGGTTGCACACGGCAAACTGTTAGCACGCGACATCCACAAACGAACATTCCTTGAGACAACAGGCTTTATTCTGGCTGAATAACGTACTTAACTCATGTCCTGCTATTGACGTATATAGACGCTTTTGAAACAAGTCAAAAGTAGCAACATAAAACCAATCAGAAAGTTAGTCCCTAGTGCTCAATCAGCCAATGAGCAATCGATAAAGCAATTTTAAGTCTTCATTTAGCTAGTTTTATAAGCAGGACAAGGGTTAACAAGACAAGGGCTACATTCAATAAAGAAGCTTTCATAATGTTGTATTTCGTAAACTAAACCTCTAGCCTCATATCCATGCTACTCTCATATCCATGTTATTAATGAATGAATCTTTTAGTCCCGTTTCCGTAGTTAGATTGAATGTTAATTTTGTTGAGAAATTAAAATTAAAACTTCGATGAGAATACAGCTTCGTATAGATGTACATTTTAAATCTCCTTACTTGGGTACAAAAATATCAAGCCCCTTCTCGATGAGGGAATGCATCCCCTGCATTGGGGAAATTCTGGCAAAGTACCCGGCAGCAAATAACACGTACCATTTACTCCCCGTTCGGTGATGCGGTGTGAATTTGATTCGATAAGCCACAGGATCCATTTTACCGTCTTCCAAAGTGCATTTCATTCGAAGCGTTGCCTGTATATCAAACAATAAATTCGGAAGTCAGTACGAAAACAACCCCCCAAAAATATGATGAGACGACAGAGCCTAACATTGATCTCGCACAAGACCTACCCGTCCTTCATCAACCTTTCCAGCTTTCATGTCCTGCAGAATAAAAATATCATATTTAATGTAGGTGAAAACATGAACCAGTCTGCATTGATGAGCAGTTGACTACCATTGTACAGTCAAACCTTGTATTTGTGACCACCTCTATAGAGCAGCCACCTGTGTGTAAAGGCCACTCTTCACAACCCAAAAATGACATGTTCTATAGAAAACAACCTGGACAGAAAGGCCACCTGTCTATAAAGGTCATTTTCATCGTGTCTCAAAGGTGACCATTATAGACAGGTTTTATTGTATCAAGCAAGCATATTTTCATGGATCCTGTGAGTGGCAGCTACAACACAACTGATACGCTTGCCAGCATCTGTTAAGCTACATTGCATCTAACAGAAAGTAGCAAGAACTATAACGTCAACGTACCGTACATACTGTATATTGATCCTAACCTGAAGACTGAGATTTTCTTGACAACAGTTGCTAATGTTCTGATGCAGCTTACCTCAAACAAGGCCAATGACTCGGCAATAGGTCGATTTCGCCAAGGACTCGGGAGTGGGTTGTGGCCTTTGATCTCACCACCCTCTTGATGACAGACGTAGGCTTTGTCTCTGCCGTGGAAAGCAAAAATGAGAATAGCCTTAATCAATGATGTACTGTATCGCATATTACAGCGTAATGGCGTGTATAAGCCTACACCCGCCTTTTCTTTTTAATCAACAGTTTTAGCATATTTAATGCACTTCAAAACAGCACTCAATTACAAGTCGAGATGAAAATTTGAGACAAACAATGCTGTACTAAAAATAGGATTATTTTCATCAAACAGCAGAAGTCCAACAAAAGTCTGGCTTTATGGTGGAACTGCTCCGTGGTGCCACAGATTGAGCTTCTCCATGTTGCTGTTAAGTGCTGCCGGTGGTTGTATAACATGGTTAGGATTCCTAGTGCTCGATTGCGGTTGACTTTCTTGGAGAACGGTCTGCTTAATTGGCTAACTAGCTGCTACTTTAGGTCTACATTAAAACACATATACCCACCAACGGCAAGATGGATTTGAGACGCATTGAAATCATAGTCAAGTTAAACAAATAGCTCTCGTAAGGTAATTGTCGGATAACTGCAAACAAAGCAACAAAAAGTGGCAATGCCAATTCCATACCTTCTGATCAGATCCACGGCATAGTCGTACAAGTTTTGAAACTGATCGGATGCATGAGTGACTTTATAGGGCTTGAAACCTGTCAAATGAAAAGCAACTTGAAACAAAACTAGAAACTGAAACTGGCATCTTCTTTGAGACTGTTGTCACAGCAAACACATAGCACAAATTGACGGCAAAATCTTATAAACGGGGTCAAAGAATATATGACAGGCTGGATATAGATACAGTAGAATAGACTACAGTGGCAGGCCTTCGTCTGGGACATAATCCATATGCGCCTACAACCCCCTCCGGTCTATAGGAATTATGTTATGTTATGAATAGACTCCGCACCATTTCCTTAATTAAGCCTTTCCACGAGTCACAATATCTAATTAATACAAAGAAGTAATCACCCTTTCTCTCGATGCACTAGTTACATAAACTACGCCATGAAACATGGTCAAACACGGCTGAAAAGTTTAGGTGATGAGTTTAACCTTTTACTTTGTTTAATAGTGCCACTGTTACGTCAAGCAGCAAGCTTGTATTTAGTCTTCCTAAGAGACCACACAATAATAATATAGACGGTCCTCTACATGAAGAGGCCGTCCCTCTTCCTCTTAATGCACTTATTACATAAACTACGCCATAAATCACGGTCAGACGCGGCTGACAAAGTAACACCAAACAAAGACAAATCAACATTCAATACATCACCATACAATACCACCCTGCTGTGTCCTTGGCGGCGCATCTCGGTCGGCTTCCAGGTGATGACGTCGTGGAGTGGCTGGCGGGCGTGGGGCTCAGATCTCACGAAGAGACCACATACTAGCCCAGAGTTTAATGGAACATGGCAGCCGCTTGAGTAGTTCGAAATGTTGTTGTTGTACTGCTGTACTTCAGGTATTTAGTACAAAATAAACAACATTATCACCTGAAGTTATTCAAGGAAACTATCTGTACACACCTAGCCATTCTACCATTTCCAGAATTCCACGGAAGAATCTTTCCTCTTCTTTCTCAGGATTTGTATCATCATATCGTAGAAACGTAATGCCATTGTGTGCCTGACAAGAGAAGGGCTCAGAACATACCAGCATACCTCCAACGCAATGGCAAAATTAGATCTTAAAGATATCGATCTATGTTCCCTTAAAGAATTAGAAAATTCAAATATCAGATTTTTGAAAGCATAATATAAAATATGTTACAAAGCTGTTCATTTCCAGTGTTATCAGCGCTATCCTTTGAAACAACTGCTTTCGACTGACGCTTCTGATATAATATTGGAAGATTTTAAGGAGAATTATTCATCAATCAAAAGTATTTACAGTTATATGAATTGTACAACAAGCAGCTTTTGCTTACGGAGTCACGTCAAACTATCACATGTACATATTTTAGCCATTGTTTATCTGCTTCTTGTATACTCCACTGTGATTGTTTGAAATAAACGTCTATCTATCTATCTGTCTAGCTATCTATTAAGCAATTATCATTTATCTAGTCAAATAGTTCATGTATCGCTTTATAACTCGGTTACCAAACAGTCAGGCGTGTTTGGATTGGCTGATTCTAACACTTGAGATCGAGCAGTAAAGCAGCAACTGGAAGTGTGGCAACTCTTTAATCATAAAAGATGCTTCCTACCTTGGCATAGCCAAAATTAAAGTTGATAGCTTTGGCGTGTCCAATGTGCAGAATGCCGTTTGGTTCTGGTGGAAACCGTGTTCGAATCTGTAAAGAATCGAGTACCAGACAGTTGACACAAGTTCCACGTGCAAAGTGTGCACAGTACTAGCAAATGAAACAGTGATGTCGAACTCAGTCGGTAAAGTGTGTGGCAGGTAGAGATGCGTGATTTGCCAGCCCGTGGTTAATATCACAGCCCGCATAATATCACTTCACTTTGAGAACCAAGCTACGTCAGAATCAACTATCTGTACCGGCTAAAAATATCACAACTCGCTTGCTATCATGAGTTTTGACTGGAAAACCATGGTGATATTAACAAGGCTACATCACGTGACTATAAAATGACGACATTGAGTCACAAAGACCGTGCGTCAGCCACTACATTAGCAACATTAACCAATGGAATAATATCGTATTTACCAGTTTAGACTGCATTACGATTAGCAGTTATTCGTCATCAGATATCATTAGTATCTGATGATGGCGCTATGGAAATACGCTTGACATGACAGTGAAACCTGTCTATAAAGGTCACCTCCGGGACCTGAGAAAATGACCTTTATAGACAGGTGACCTTTCTGTCCAGGTTGATTTCTATATTAAGTGTCATATTGGGTTTATGAAGAGTGGCCTTTACACACAGGTGGCTGCGCCATAGAGGTGGCCGCGGATACAGCTTTGACTGTACCTGGTTGCCATGGATGTCAAGGTGCTCCTTCATCAATTCCATTGTTTTTGGCGTAACAACGTATCCTTCAGTTTTGTAATTCTCACCTAGACAAAATCAAAATTAACAGTACAAAGGCAAACTTTAAAAATCAAACAAGGCGAAAGATTAAGGCATAGAATTATAAAAATCTAGAAACTACTGCATTCCGGCGCTTAAAAGTCATTCCTGTGCATAAGCCGCATCCCAAGTCAGCAACGTGAAAGTGAGATTCCTTAAAATAGAGGCTAACAAAACATGCATTGTCCCACAAAAGGGCCATTATTGCTTTCTACATTGTGTCTACTTACTGTTGTGACAACTCACTACTTCAACAAATCATTACTAACTTCAACCTTATTTCAGTCGCTTACCAGGTTTGTGAAACTTGGCTGCTTCACCGGCAAGATAGATGGTTTTCGGGTCAATCATTCCTAGTGGTAAAAAGAACAAATTCCAGAGAAACCATTTGAGAACACATTTTGCACAGTACGGTTCACAAACTCATAATAAATACAGAGGTACAGAGGCGGCATACAACACTTCATGCGACGATAAAATGTTTAGAGTTAATATTCAGTTTAACATCTAAAGTACAAGATCCATGCTGAGTGGATTGGCAAGGAAAACGTTTTACATCACTATCCGCATACCAACAAAACAAATTTCTGCTAGAAATCACACTAAAACAAGTAGGAATCAAATCTTTAAAATACAGCCAAAAATATTAAACGTCCAATCAGTTGACTGCAATAATGTTCAATCTCACTAATTGACTTAATATTGGTTGAATTGTATTTGACATGATGACTAAGTTAAGCCTTCTCGCTGCAACTAGCCAGACATTGCTATTGGAGTCTGTAAAGTCTGTGTAACGTAGTACAATGAAACCTGTATTAGCGGCCACCTCTATAGAGCAGTCACCTGTGTGTAAATGCCATTCTTCATAACCCCAATACGACACTTTCTATAGAAATCAACCTGGACAGAAAGGCCACCTGTCTATAAAGGTCATTTACTTTAGTTCCCAAAGGTGACCATTATAGACAAGTTTCACTGTATTGTCGACCTCAGTCAATGTCCTGCTGCTGGTTAAGCTAAAGTGATAATACACCAGTACAGTACAGTGAAACCTGTATTAGTGGCCACCTCTATAGGGCAGTCACCTGTGTATAAAGGCCACTCTTCAGAAACCCAAAAATGACACTTTCTATAGAAATCAACCTTGACAGAAAGGCCACCTGTCTATAAAGGTCATTCTTTCAGGTCCCAAAGGTGTTAAGTATATCATCATGGCCAGATTGATTACATTCAGATTTACATACTCAAAATGGTGTCCAAGTCAAGAGCAGAGGCCTGGACTGGTTTCTCATTTGACGTCTTGTTGGCTTTGTCTTTGTTCTTTGACTAAGATACAAAACAAAACAAATAATTTCCCCAACATCTGACTTCTAGCACGAGCCCATGTTAAAACAAATCAGCATCAAGAACAATCACATCGCATTAAGTACAATTAATTGCATGCTTCACAAAGGTAGATATTCGGGTCTGTTGGTCTTCAGATAAGTAGTTTAGTTTCGACAAGATAAGAAAACGCTAAGAAGAATATGGATATCTATAATCACAAAATACGATTGAATGTACTCTGACGCAAACCTAGCTCCAGTGATCTGCATAAGCAAGCTATTTTCCCTATCTGCATTTCCAAATTCATCTGAACTAGTTTTACCAGACGTCACTTATTTCCCAAGGAGTCATTGAGGCAATGAATGAAGTCATATATATAATATTAGCAATGAATGAAGTCATATGTTTAATTTCTGTATTATGTGCCATGCCAAAATTATTTGAACTTGCATGACATTTCCGCCCAATTTAGAAACATTTCTGTAGTTTTTCGTCTGTGGTCTTGAACCTCTTATCTGGATGGCATTTGGCGAAATGACATACGGTAGTAACAGAGAGACATATCAGCACTTCTGTTTTGTTTCAAAGTAAGCATTCAGATTAATAATTCACATGAAACTCTTAGAAATATTTTCTATGCTAGGGTAGCGAAAAGCAGTGGACATCTTGCTTGGGGATCAACCCCTCCCCCCTGTGATGGAATAATGTAATGACATCAGTGGCCAGGCAAAATTCGCAAGACTTGGATACAAAACAAACAATCCTTTGATGAGATGGTATAATTAGTTATCATCTAAAGCAACATTCGGATGAAAATGACATCAATGTCCTACGGTCGCGGACAAAACAAGGTACAGTGCAACCTGTCTACAACGGTTACCTCTGGGACCTCAGAAAAATGGCCTTTATAGGCAGGTGGCCTTTCTGTCCAGGTTGATTTCTATAGAAAGTGTCATTTTGAGGTTTATGAAAAGTGGCCTTAATACACAGGTGGCTGCTCTATAGAGGTGGCCGCCAATACAGGTTTGACTGTAGTTAAAAATTAATGTTGTTATCATTTTACCTTGTTTTCTTTTGGTGGCTCAGCCTTATCTTGATCTGTTTTAGGTCCGAGCAAATCCAAGAACTGTAAAATAGCAAATGAGAGCACATACAGCAAATGAGAGTAGCTGTCGACCTACTGTCTTCATTTTCAGCTGTAACGCATCTTATCTCATCTATTCCATAGACATCATCGCTGTCTTTGTAAGCCGTAACGAACTCTTTCTCTTTGTCGACCAGCTTCAGCTTATTACAAATAGCACAAGAGTAGCACCTGCTCTTCACCTGCATATCAAGCTCTGCTTTCACTCGCGTCATGTCCGCCCATTTGAGCTGTTTGTTAATCTTGCCTAACAAAAACAGAGAAAACAAATCAAATCACATGAACAAGCTCGAAAAGACTGTCATATTGTCAACATGTACAATCAGAGCATTTATCTTCAGTTTACATTTTGATGGATTGGCAAACACAAGCTAAACAACTGTTTTCTATTTTGGCTACACGTTAGCATATTTTCCCTTTGCAACATTGTCGTGTTCTTCAGTTTTATTTGTTTGCATTGCAACCTAAATGCATAACTCATATTTTGTGTATATAAGCCAAACTTCCAGAGAAAATTATTTGTTTCAGAATGCAACCTTGGAATGTACAAGAGGCTGCTTGGAGAAGAAAGAGTCCAAATGCAACATGGATTTAAGGGACAAAATTAAGGTTTGGTTTATACATAGTAATATACAATAACAGCAAACACTTTCCCAACGTCTCTATTCCTAGAAAAAATCCACCGGTATTTACCTAGCAACATGCCAGTGTTGAAATGGTAGCGTTTCTTTATAATTTCCTCCTTGAAACCTTTCACAACGCTCTCCACCTGACAATCATCAACAGAGAAATGAGTTGACGACATTCTATTAACCCTTGTCCTGCTATTGACGTGTATACACATTTTGAACAAGTCAAACGTAGCAACATATAACCAATCAGATAGTTAGTCCCTACCGATCAACCAACCAGCAATCGATAAAGCGACTTCAAGTCTTCATTTAGCTAGTTTCATGAGCAGGACAAGTGTTAATTTAGTATGTGATGGTCTAAACAGTGATAAGCTAAAGTAGTCACAAAATAGCTATCACGATGCAATATGAGAAACCGCTGGGTTTAATCTCCTTTGCATTTGCAGACGGCCTGAGTTGACTTGTTCAGAAAGCATTTAACCGTACTTATTTCTTTCATAGCAATTTCTATGATCTTTTTGGCTGTCAAAAACGTCTATATCATCTCAAGACCACGCCTCTAAAAGCCACTAAATCCCAGTATGCATAGGCGCTGAGTTTGGCAAATTAACCCTTGTCCTGCTCATAAAACTAGTTAAATGAAGACTTGAAGTCGCTGTATCGATTGCTGATTGGTTGATCGCTAGGGACTAACTATGTGATTGGTTATATGTTGCTACTTTTGAAATGTTTCGAAAACGTGTATACACGTCAATAGCAGGACAAGGGTTAACAGGTGCAAGATCTTTGGGTTTGTTAGCAATTTCAGCATCCTGGGCTGCGATATCGTATAAAATGATGGTATCAATTCAGTGATGCAATTGTAGCCAACAAAACAACAGTCCTACAGCTTGTGATTTTCTGATGCCCTTTTTGTCTCTTTATTTGCTTCTCACGATGATATAGCATTTTTCACAAGTGAGTGATATTTGCTTAGTATTATGTCTGCTAAGACAACGTTACACAGCTTACCACATCCTCGATTTGTTCCGGTGAGTACACCACTCCAACGCCGCACGAGGCATCAAACTCAGTAACATTCAGCGGTTCTTCTGGATTATGCTTGAAATAGTCCAAGGCAGCTAAGACGTAGAATAGCACAAATGGTTTGATTCCACAGACAATTCTACATAGCATGTCAACTTGTCACAAACAAAAGCCAACCAGACAGGCTTTTGTAATCACCCAACATATTGACACAGACATACTACCTGGCTCGATGCATTTAATAATGAATAATTGATTGTTTTTGGCTATTGACCATCCTGTTTAATTATCGTTTTCATCTATTGTTAGACCTATCACAAAAGATCTTCTACTACTGAGCTGAGTATCAAGGCCATTCACAGAAATTCAGCTTATACACGGAAATATACCGCACATTTAGGTCTACTTTAGAGGGTACAAAAAGAAGGAAGGAATGACAAACCAGAAGATAACTACAGCGATTCAACAAATCACAACTATTAAACAGGAAACAGAACAAAGACCTTTGTGTTATGTCCAATATACAGATTATTGATCAATTGCTCGGGGTGATCAATCGATGGATAATATTCCACAAATGGGCTAGCTCTATACAAATAAGCCGGTCCACTACATTACAGTGACACCACCAAGATATTTGGCTTTGCATGATCTAAATAACGCGCATTTGAGTGTTAGAAACTGTCGTTGGAAAGGGTCCGCTCAAAATGAGAGCAACAGCATGTGCCTTGAGTATCTATTTGCCAATTAAAACAGTCCCTCCTATTCACTGAAGGATTCTTTCCCTTTTATACTTGCAATTCTTATGTCCTTACCGAATCAAGAAAAAAATTAAGAAAGATAGAAGCTCTCGCTGATAACTCACAGATTTTATAAAAATTATAATGATCAATTATTGAGACCAAAACATTGAACATGAACAGATAGAAGAAACAAATTAAAAAATAAGTAAAACAAAAACACTGCACTTACCATTGAGTTGATTGACAGCAAGGAGCTTCTTGCCCATGATGTAATCAACTGTCGTCTTGATTCTCTTCTCGTCGCCAAGACTGCTATTAGCCAAGGTATAAAGGAGGATGCCTTCCTGTTTTCCAACCTCTTGGCTAACTGATTTTGCCTGATAAGCAAGAAATTGAAACACGTTGCAATGAGATGTGTGCTTTCTTTCTTCCTAGTCGCGTATGGCACTTGGTACAGCGTTGTGACTAACACGTTGGGTCTACATCAACTTTCGATTCAATCAAACGATCATCCACAAGATCGACCGGCTGCCGGCCACTTCTATCATTGCCAGACTGCATTTTATGCTGTGTGCGGAGAATTTATTCTCTGCGCAAACTCCACAACTGATCAGCGAATCCCCGCAAGTTTTTGATTTTGACTAGTTTTAGTGCATCTTCAATTATTTTAAGAGGATTTTGTATGAATCTTATCCGCGCACCATCCGCGCATTCTCAAAGTCGAAATCTCAATTCTCCGCGCAACAAACACAGAATGCAGGCTGGTATCATTGAGCTATTGAGACCTTTTTACACATAATTATTTTGGGCTCCTTGTTGACCTCAATAAGTTTACAACGTCGTCAAAGCATAATCTGAGAACGTGGAATCGTCAAAGATCACTTTCCCTTGCTTGCTAGCAGGGCTGTTAAGTTACTTTTTAAAATGTAACGAATTACAGTTACAATTACTTCCCCCAAAAAGTATCGAATTACAATTACAATTACTTTCCGAGAGTTGTAACGATAAAAATTACAATTACAATTACTTTGAAAAAGTAACGAATTACAAATTACAACTCTACAAGTCAAGTGTTTTCTCAAA
>OFHS01003942.1:0-15274 GCA_900245855.1 Calvadosia cruxmelitensis | reverse complement strand
TAACGGCTGTAACTTGTAATTGTAATTCGTTACAAATAAAAAGTAATCTATACAGCACTGCAAATATTATAGAAAACAGTTGACAAACATGTATACACAGTTTTTACCCTGAAATTGGGTGCAAATATTTCTCTTATCATATAACTATATATCATAGTTTATCTGAGATGAATATATACCTTGTGACTGATTTTCATCCTTCAATGGAAAAAATACACTTCTTCCTTTTAATGGTATAAGCTGTTTCATTGAGATTGGAAATACGGGCAACATCGTCAGCAGATCAAGCTCATTGGCCTCGGATTTACCGTAAATATGGCAAGAGTTGTAAATGCTAACAAGCCATCGACCAATCCATTCGATTGTTTTCTTTCGTTTTTCTGGACTCTTATCTGTCTGCCATCGGTGATTAATCAAATTCTTGCCAATTTCAATTAATTGTTTTAATGAGATGCTTTGCACATCCAGAACACGCAAGAGGCTTTGACCAATTTGAGAAGAAGCAACTTTGTCGAGATAATGTAGATCCAAGTGCTTTTGTAGTTCTTGCTGTGGTATGAGCTGTTGTATCTGTGATGTCCCTTGCAAGGCATGACGTGGTTTTACCCAGTTTGGGGCATCTTGAATAACTACTCCAGACTGTACAGGAATGCAATTTGTTTCTTTTAATATTGAAATGATTCCATTTGCCACAGATTGAAAGGGTTCCATTGCAGCATTTGTCGGAATGCAATCAAAAAGTAACGAAGCATTCTTAAGGCTGAAGACATCGGGCATATTCTAAGATTGAGACAAAAGATAAATTGAACTCAAAATGCAAAGCTAATTTTAACGTTACTTAAAATATTCACTTGAGGAAAAATCCACCGTGATACCGTGAAACCTGTCTATAACAGTCACTTTTAGAACCTGAGAAAAATGACCTTTATAGACAGGTGGCCTTTCTGTCCAGGTTGATCTCTACAGAAGGTGTTGTTTTGGGGTTTTGAGGAGTGGCCTTTATACACAGGTGGCTGCTCTATAGAAGTGTCCGTAAATACAGGCTGTACAAGTACTATGAATTCAAAACGGCGTGAAAATTGAAAATCATGTGAAATGGGAAGCACCATGCATGCGAAATACATGTGATAAAGCATGTGAATTTAAAAATACCTGAAAAACCATGTGAAAGTTGCATTTTTCACACGATGTTTACCTCCTTTTCACATCAATTTCATCCGCTCTCCATTCAGCTTCAGTTTAAAGTGTCATGGATGGTGCTTTGCTGTTTACATTATTTTCACATGGATTTCACACAGCTTCGGATCATAGTTAATATCTCTTCGTTTAACGAGGGTAACCCCATAAGTGTCACAAACAGGTTTCGTTGCTAAAAATCAAGACCTCTCAAAAGAATAAACTTTATGGCCTGTCATATTCTACATACAATGCAATTTACCACGCGTAGTCTCATGCCTTTCGGTATATCAGTGAGTTGACCTCTGACACATGCAAATACACCATAAAATTGCTTTGTTTGAAACTCATTCAACCCTATTCTTATCAATGACAGTCAATTTCAAGGATTGTTCTTGACTGTCATTATTGTAGAGTCTAACCAGGAGTATTAGACAGGCAACAACACAATCTTGCCACTAGACCACACATACGTATACAGTCAAACCTGTATTAGCGGCCACCTCTACAGAAAAGTCACCTGTGCATAAAGGCCACTCTCTGTAACCCCAAAATGACTCTTCTATAGAAATCAACCTGGACAGAAAGGCCACCTGTCTATAAAGGTCATTATTCATGGGTCCCAAAGGTGACCCCTATAGACAGGTTTCATTGTAATAACACCTGGGGTTTTCAAATGGAGTGTTCTAAACAAGTTATAATACTTATGGAAAATAGCCAAAATGTTTTGAAGAGTATAACCAATGAATGAGAATTTAAGATCTAGCAGCAATGCTGCTATAACATGAGAACCAAATAATCATAAAGAATCATGATATTTATACAAAATCTTATAACAGGTTATGTGTCTTATGTCTGTAAGTTCTGTAGAAATGGGTAATTGTAATTGTAAATTGAGTATTTCTAAGCGCCCTAACGAGCAATGCTCCTCAACGGCGCTTTATAAGAGATCTAGAATACAAAATATTCACATGGTATTAAGCCAGGTTGCTAAGAAACATGCTACAAAATCAATATCAGCTAAAAACTATCGTGCCAACAAATTCTCAAATAAGTACAGTTAAAGTAAGGTATAGTTAAATACAGAGATGTTGTTAAAATAAATAAATAAACGATGCCGAATGATTAAAATGACTAACAATGGTATGCCTGGTTAAAAAGGTGCTGTTTAAGTCGATGACGGAAAATACGCAACGATTGTAATTTACGAATGGAGTCAGGCAAGCTGTTCCACGTCAAGGGGGCTGATATTTAGAAGGCGCGTGTTGCATATTGATATTTAAACCTTGGAACTACTAGGTCACACTTATTGTACGAACATAAGTTTGACATGTACCATATGCTTTAGTGTCATACAATAGGCGTCAAGTGTTGTGGCATCATAGTGTTGTATGCATAGTGTCAACGTGTGTCAATGGTAGTTTTGTATCGGTCATGCGTTGTCTCCCTCGCACCAAACCATATTCTTATAACAGGTAAACATCAAACAAACACACCACAACAACAGAATAATTAATTACAATACCTTTGCTGCTTCAAATGCTTCAGTAAATATGTGGGGAAGTTTGGCAATGATCTCCTGATTCCAATGGCTTGAGCATACAATGGTGTCTCTACTTGATGTCACATCAAAGTCAGCCTGAACAATGAACTTGAGACCATAGGATTGAACTGGAAGGAAGGCATAGACGTCCTGTGATGATTTGCTCTGTAAAAAATAATTGCATTTGATTCATATTGAAATGGCTGGGAAGTCAACTGATAATTTCACTTGTTACAAGGCACTATAAAACCAAAAACTGTGAGAAAATTATTTGAAAACCATGTGAAAAACCATGTGAAAAACAATGTGAATTAGAAAATATAATGAGATATTATTCAAAAAGTGAGCTTTTCACATGGTTTTTACACAGTTTTACACATGATTTTTACATGGCTCTGGTTCATGGAGAAATGTATTCTGGTCAACCACATTCGTTTACAGTCAACACTTTAATAAATTAGTGTCTCCACATGCTAATACAGGACCCTGATAATCACACAAGACATCATATCATGCAGGACATTGAATCAAGCCATAATCACTATGACTAGGAGTGGGGTAAGAGGGAGCTCAATGGACTGTAGCCCCTCTTGGGGAAACCTAGCCCCCCATCGGGGAATCTGCAGCTGCTCTGTCAGGGAATATCTACTGATGTCAATGTTTACGTATTTCATAGACATTTACACTGTTTGGTTAGCCCCCCTGTCGGGGAAGCCTAGCCCCTTGTCTGAAATTTTTTGCGGCACCGCTGACTATAACATTTAAACAAAGTAATGACCAGACAATTGACACATGCGAAAAACACAAGCTGACAGCCACAGTCACCATGACAGTGACAGTACTATGACTAGTTGAAAGTAATAATTATATCATCAAATCTATGTAATTTGGTATCCAATCACTATGAACTGGAACCATTTGAAGTCCATGTGAAAATAGTATTAAAAAACATGGTTTTTGTTGGAAACCAAGATTGATCATCATACAAAAACCAAAGCGGCGCGCCGTGAGAGTCGAACCCACGACCCGTATTGCCGGTCCACTGCTCTGCCGTTGAGCTAGACACACCCTCATTAATCTGCACGAACCATCTTCCTTATATATCTGCCTCCGAATGAGCCTCGTTACGACGTCGTGTACTGGCCATTTAGGTAACACGACCGCCTTTCCTTTTACGAACCATTATGAATTGCTTTGTAGAGTGTCAGTGTAAACATACACTCTCAAACACTTCCCAAACTCAAGATTTTCATTTTCATATAAATCAAAACTAAATTATTTTGATGTTGACATAATATCTAAACTTCATTTCATCTGAAGACAAATAATGTGCATTTGTTATTTATGGTCTACAAAATACACTAAACATTAATTGCAGTGTTCTTACCAATTCTCCTTCGTTTGTTGATAACGGAATTGCAATAGAAACTTCAGTTTGTGAAATGTTTTGCTTCTTGGCCTGTTCAAAAATGACATTACGTCAATGGTCAAAATGACAGCTGATTTGAATGTACAGTGAAACCTGTCTATAATGGTCATCCTTGGAACTTAATGAAAACGACCTTTACTCGACAGGTGGCCTTTCTGTCTAGTTTGATTTCTTTGAAAATGTCATTTTGGGGTTATGAAGAATGGCCTTTATACACAGGTGGCTGTTCTATAGAGGTGACTGCTAATACAGGTTTGACTGTATGTATGTTTATTTGTCAAAAAAGATGACTGGCAAATAAAGAGAAGAAGAACTTCCACTTACGTCAAGCCAAAATTAATTATGCAAATTAAAGAACGCAAAATTATACACGAGTTATTAATATACAAGATATTTAGACTTGAGGTCTATCAGTTCTAAACTGTGTTTGAATTCTGGAGTCGATGTTGTTGTCACAGATGACTCCAGGAGTGGGTTCCACCAAGGAATAACTGTAATGTCGTAATATCATCTGCAGGTGTGCATGTTGCCTCGTCATCCGCTGCGACGAGGATGTTTCCGTGTAAGGTATAATTTATGTGTTGTTCCAGTGTTGATGTGAGATTTATTCAGTGATCGCATAGTCATTGGGCGTGGACGTGTGGCGATCGCTTGTTGTGTTCTTGATGTCTCTCTCCCTTCTGCCTCTGAATGATGATGTTACAATAACTATGTCGACAAATTGATGCTGAACAGAAGTGCAGTCAAACCTGCATTAGTGGCCACCGGTATAGAGCAGCCACCTGTCTGAAGGCCACTCTTCATAACTCCAAAATGACACTTTCTATAGAAAACAACCTGGACAGAAAGACTACCTGTCTATAAAGGTCATTTTGCTTGGGTCCCAAAGGTGAGCGTTATAGACAGGATTAACGGTAAACAGATTTGCAAGGATCTTTTCGTTGTGCTGTGTCTTACAAAGATGTACAATAGTAGGCAGCTCTTTTGACAAAGCAAGATTGGACTTAGACATGTTTTCAGGTTTCCAGACTTGAATCTAGATGCAACTTTGATTTTGGCACAAGTATTAAAACTACAGTCAGACCTGTGTTAGCGGCCACCTCTATAGAGGAGTCAACTGTGTATAAAGTCCACTCTACATAACCCCAAAATGACACTTTCTATAGAAGTCAACCTGGACAGAAAGGCCATTTTTCTCAGATCCTAGAGGTGACCGTTATAGACATGCTTCACTGTATTATGAGCAAGCACTATGAATTCCATTATATAATTGCCTAGTTAATTATTCACTCTACCTGCATGTCCATCTTTTTTGTGACGACGAACCATTCTTCCTTCAAATTGTTGTTTTGCAACTTCAAAATGTTATTTTCTGTCTTTGTACATCTCATAATGTGCGAGCGACCTGAAATCTAAATAAGAATAAACGACTAGTTACCTGACGATTCAGCGCGCATTTCAATAGCAATAATAAATCCTCCAGTTCATCCTATTAATCAGGAGAGCTACAGAGCCAATTACAGGTGATTCTAATCAATCAGATTCTGATTTAGACGATAACAAAGGCATCGTTACTAGGGTCAGTGCTAAGTGTAACGCATTTCAGTGGCAAAGTGACACAATACTTATGTGGGGGGCTTTGCTTGCTGATTTCAGTTTGACATGTTCAACTGACAATGACAATGTTACCTGTACTGTTTTTGTTTTGCATGCAATTTAAGGGAGCTCTGTTAAAGTCAGCTCACTTTAACTCGTGTTTATTCGGCGATGCAAGGCATATATGGATTAAAAACTATGCCAATGGAAAGAGCAGCCATTTAGCTTCAACACCGTTACAATATTATTCAGATTTTATTAATCGATTTAAAATTCGGACGTTTTTTAAAACAACAGTGTTTGGCCGGTCACAGCTTTGTCCCCGATCCGCACGGTTCGCGGTCGAGGCGCTCGCATACTTCTGCTCATTTTCTCGCTTCGTTCTTTCTCCCTGAAGCTTATTTTTGTCAGTTTTCTTGCAAATGAAAGTAATATTGCCTCTTTGTGTCATATATATCAGGAGTTTTACCCCAAAAACGTCTTCCGAGGGAAACAAAGCGGTGATATTTTGATCTAAAGTTGGGCAAGAAAATATTTCTAAAATTTAACTCAAAATTGTTTCATAGTTGGTAGGAGGACCTTTGCCAAGGATATGTCTGTGTTATTAGGCTACTTTCAGTGGTAGAAAGGCCATTTAAAGGTAATTTTCAGCGAATTTTGCGATGTCGATATTAGTTGCACGAGTACGGGAATAATGCGGCGAAATGTTGATGCTGTCCCCATTTGATCACGTGAGTGGCTTAAGCCAATCAGCGCACCTAATGACAAGAACAATGGCTGTCGCTACTCTTCTTATAGATGACTCTGCTTGACGGTGGTGTCATAACACAGGTGGTCACTTAAGACAGGTAAATTGCTTCGCATGCAATTTAAGGGACCATTTGACGGTGGTCTCATAACACAGGTGATCACTGAAGACAGGTAGATTGTTTCGCATGCAATTTAAGGGACCACTTGAAGGTGGTCTCTTAACACAGGTGGTCACTAGGCTTGACAGTACCTTGTCATCTACTATGATCATCTGCAGACGATTTAAGAACATCAACAATGATGGCTTCAGTTTGGCCACCATCTCAGTTATGTCACCAGCCGTCATGTCTTGGCGATCCAAAGGAAGCACAATCTTTGTTGTCCAACATCTATAATAGATCATCATCATTCATCATCATTCATCATCATCAGCAGCAGCAGCAGCATGGACATGTATTTGAAAAAGTGAAATATCCAAATAATACACGAATAGAAGTGCTCGCGTCTTGCACAATTCTGCTTTCTTCTATGGCAATTTAGCTCCAAGGCATACAGAAGATGCAAGATTGCCCTATTGTCATTTTCTCCATGTTCTTAGCCCTGCGTGTCTATAAACAATTTACCAATGATAAAATTCACAAGATTTGGAAGATTTGAGTCGAATGAAATCACGAGCTGTCAGACAGTCGAACCTCCAGATTCCGTCAAACAGCATTTCTAATACCAGTTCATATTTAAAATAAAACCTGTATTAGTAGCCACCTTTCTAGAGCAGCCACCTTTGTAAAAAGGCCACTCTTCATAACCCCAAAATGACATGTTGTATAGAAATCAACCTGGACAGAAAGGTCATCTGTCTAAAAATCATTTTCTCAGGTCCGAGAGGTGACTGTTATAGACAGCTTTTTTTGTTTATTGGATATGACAAGATGGTAGCATATCAAGATCAGGCCGGGAAATTCTCACATCAACCAAACAGTACTACAGTGAAACCTGTCTATAACGATCATCTCTGGGACCGGAGAAAAATGGCCTTTATAGACAGAACAGATGGCCTTTCTGTCCAGGTTGATTTCTATAGAAATTGTAATTTTGAGGTTATGAAGAGTGTTTTTTATACACAGGTGGCTGCTCTATAGAGGTGGTCGCTAATACAGGTTTGGCTGTAGTTCTTTTATACATACACGTCATAAGTAACTCCTGGTGGAGAGTATTGGTTGTTGGATTGCCTTTCCTTGACCCATTCAGGTAAGATGTAAGGAACTTTGCTGTGAGCATTTAGCTTGAAGTGGAAACCAGCAGAGTGAATTTCTGGTGTGTCAGTGATATTGAATACAGATTTGAATCCAATTCCTTTATGACCTGGTAGTAAGAGCAGAAAACGAGTAATACATATAAAACTATAAAATTGGAATACGCCAGATGCACATAGAAAGTTCAAAAGAGCGATATTTACATTTCAGCACTGTCAGTTTGTTTGCTTGTTTATTTGTTTGTTTGCATGTATATACACATGTATGTATATGTAATGTCGTAATATTATTCGTCTGTGTGCGTGTTGTTTGTCACCTGCTGTGACGTTAATATTTCCATATAAAATATAATTTATGTGTTGTTTCGGTGATGTTGTGACATATATTCAGTGACCGTGTAGTCCTTGCGCGAGGCGGTCTCTCTCCCTTCTGTCTACTGATTGATGATGTTACAGTACAGTGAAACCTGTATTAGTGGTCACCTCTATAGAGCAGCCACCTGTGTATAAAGACCACTTTTCATAATCCCGAATTGACACTTTCTATAGAAATCAACCTGGACAGAGAGGTCACCTGTCTATAAAGGTTACTTTTCTCAGGTCCCAATGGTGACCACTATAGACAGGTTTCACTGTAAGTGCAGTGGCTGACACGTGCTTAGTGTGAACTTGATGTCGTCATTGTATGGTCACCCTAATACTAAGTGAGGCTAGTTTACCAGAGAAATGCTAAGACATACCGATGTATCCTTGCTTGTGTTTCTTTGGGCTGTCACCAACATTACAGAGTGCCTTGACATTCTCATCTGTGAATCCAATTTCATTATTGTAGATTGTTAGTGACTTTTCATCTAAGACAAATGCAATTGCGGGTTTTTCTCCAGTTAGATAAGTGTTGTCATCTGCATTCTGAATAAGTTCCAGCAAGAAGTGTGAGTCTTTTGAGTATATCTCAGTCGAAAGCTTTTTCAAGGAATTTCCAAACATCTCATGCAATGCATCCCAAGAAGCCTTGTCTTCTCCAGTGTGATTTCCCGAGCCGAGTAGCTTTCTGATGATATCATCAACTGTTTTCTTTTTCTCCGGATCATCTTGGCTTTCATTTTCCTCATCTGTTTGCTGCATAGGACTCCAACCAGTAAGGATTTCATCAAGACTTTGTTGCATTTGAACTGTAATAAAAAATGAAGACTTTCAAGCTAAAACTTACCAATCAACAGCAATGGATCCTATATTGTTTAGACCATTTATAATATTCAGGAATAAATTTAACATTGAGATGGGGTTTGATCCTACATCCCCAAGCCATGCTAGGCTTGAAGTGGGATCACTTTGTCTCAAATTCTGATCTCCAGAAACGAATTGGAAGTCAACATCAGTTTAGCCACAGGGACATAATGGACCACAAGATTGGGTTTGTAGGTCACACTCTATCCGCCGATGGTCTGGCAGCCATTGCAATGATGAGTGACATTGGTGATGAGCCCATGCCATGTGGGAGACCACCTGCCAGTTGGTTCGATGGTCTCACGGCAAATTTCAGCAAACTGCTGTCTACTGCCAATGACCGACAAGCATTCTGCTATTTTTGTGGAGAGCTGAGAACAACTCCGCCAACATTAGCCCAATGTTGCTCTGCCGGAACTGCTGAGATGCAGAGAAGAAGGCCCATCTGGCTCCTTCATGCTTTTACTGATTGATCCCCTGGCTGCGCTTTACCAAACATACAACCGACCTACACACAATGCAAATACCACCTCATCCAACATTGGAGCCACTAGTCCACTGGGATATGAGAAAATTCTTATCACAATGTTGATTGGCGATATTCTTCATAATTTGTTGATGCTGTTTCAATACATGTATCCCAGTTTTCAGTTACATGAAACTTTTGTGCCTCATGTCACTATGAATGTTAACCCTTGTCTTGCTATTGACGTGTATAAACGTTTGCGAAACATTTCAAAAGTAGCAACATATAACCAATCACATCCTTAGTCCCTAGCAATCAACCAATCAGCAATCGCTACAGCGACTTCAAGTCTTCATTTAACTAGTTTTACAGTGTAACCCCGTTAATATCACCTCGGTTAATATCACAACCCGCTTAATATCACTTCACTTTGAAAACCAAGATCTGTCAAAATCAACTATTTTAACCCGCTTAATATCACGAACCGCTTATTATCACGATTTTTGACTGGAAAATCATAGTGATATTAACGAGGTTTCACTGTATGAGCTTAAATCGATGTAAAAAATAATGTGAAATACCGGTATTGTGAAATGTTGTAAAAAGGCATTTTTTGCATTCTTTTTCATTCTATTTCAAATTCACATACTTTTTATATGGTTTTCAAAAGAAGCTAAGTTGTTCATATGGTTTTATGGAGGGTGCTTCTGATTTCATACGACTCCAGTTCATTGCGCATGTCCAGATGACATCACACCCTGTCAGATTTTGACAATGTCACATCATTGACAGCAACTCCAAATGAGCAACACAAATAAGTCACAAAGTAAACAGACTTACCATCATTCCCATGATCCTTTATGTCCTCATTGGACAAGGCAGTAGGGCATGCCTTTGCCGCATTTTCAACATGGCCATTTTCCAACAAATGTGTGAGTTTCTCTTCATGTTGATTGTTCGATGTCTACGGTAGGTAGAAAGACGGATAATTGATTGATTACACAAGTTGTTACAGTGAAACCTGTATTAGCGGCCATCTCTACAGAGCAGCCACCTTTGTATAAAGGCCACTCTTCATAACCAAAAAGTGTTACTTTCTATAGAACTCAACCTGGACAGAAAGGCCACCTGTCTATAAAGACCTTTTTTAGGACCCAAAGGTGACCATTATAGACAGGTTTCACTGTACTAACATGCTTGCAAACATAGCTAGGATAATCCCATAAGCATAAGTGTTTGTTGAGTTAGGAGAATGAAAAAGTACTCTGGATAAATATAATTATAAGGTTTTCTTGTCTATATCATGACTGCCCATTTCTGCACTCTAACACTAATGCTGTACAGTTAAAGTGCATTGATTTGCTACATCAAAACAATACTCGTGTGGATTGTGGCATCCTTCCCAGTGTAGCTCACTCTTTCTTCGTGACGCTGAATCATGCTATTCCTCGTATCTGTTGTCGACCCTTATACAGTGAAACCTGTCCATAATGGTTACCTCTGGGACCTGAGGACTATGACCTCTATAGACAGGCGGCCTTTCTGTCCAGGTTGATTTCTATAGAAAGTGTCAATTTGGGGTTATGAAGAGTGGACTTTATATACAGGAGGCTGCGCTCTATGGAGGTGGTTGCTAATACAGGTTTGACTGCATGTGGTTTCAATTGTTGAGTGCCTCAATGACAACATACCATTGACTTATTAGGTTATTTGCATTAGACAAATTGACAAAAAACATAGACTATAAATATTCAGTGTTGTTAGTACCCATTACAAAAGTAATTAATTACTAATTAAAAGCTACTTTTATAGTAATTTTATAGTAATTAATTACTTTTCCTGAAAATGTAATTTGTAACGTAATTAATTACTTTTTGAGTGATGAGTACTTTTTCGACATGGGTAATTTTCAAAACTACTTTTCGTTGCAAAAGACAAAAGCATTATTACATGTAAGCATATAGTGATTATTCAGCAGTGGCAGCTTGATTATGCGTCCGCACAGAAATCAACTTAACGACCAGCATTTCGAATCCACCCTGGTTTTTAAGTTAAATAGCAAGTTTTCTATCTCAATCAACACTTGTGTTTGAGAAACTGTTTATTAAAAGCCATCAAAATTGTTGACTGGTATTGCTTGTCTCTGTGTAATTGTTGTCTGTATTTGTGCTACTGTTGTCTTAATAGTTAGAGCAGGACCTTTCCCCCAAGAAAAGTAACGCTCAAGTAATTAGTAATTAATTACTTTCCAGGCAAAGTACTTTGTACTTGTAATTAATTACTTTCCATTAGAAAGTAATTTGTAATCTAATCAATTACTTTTTTGCGAAAGTAATTAGTAGTGTAATTAATTACTTTTCGACAGTAATTCTCATAACACTGTAAATATTAAATAAGTTACACGATGACAAGAACTCAAAAACTACACACCTGAGAGTTTGTTGTCATTTTTGCTGATTGGAGGCTGTTCTCGTGGTGCTCTTTCCAGTCAACAAACCCTCCAATTATGCCAAGTAAATGTAAGCGCTGTTTCTGCTCGGCATTTTTGCAAACCTCAAGCAAGTTTTTGCAGACCTTGGACAATGTATGCTTTCCTGACATCAAAGGTTGTAAGAATACCTGGAAATGCAATTAAATCCTATCGTAACAAACATCCAATAAATTGATATTAACCAAGTCATGACAATAATCAAATCTCCCGTACCCCGATCTCTAATTTTGCGAAAACAGCTCAAACAATAACAAGCAAGGACCATGGAACAGAAAACTCTATATTACCATCGAACAGAGTTATATATAGCCCCAAAATGACAATTTTCGAAGAAACAAACCTGGATAGAAAAGTCACCTGTCTATAAAGGTCATTTTTCTTAGGTCTCAAAGATGATCATTATAGACAGGTTTCACTGAATTGAATTCCGGCCCGTCTAGGATGCACTATGAAAGTCTTGCAATTTGGCTTAAACAAGAGATACGACTTATACTCACAAAGCATCTTACTAGCCTCTTATTTATGTGAATTCTCATTTTCACGCTACCAAATCAAAGTGTGACATATATATATAGATATATGTGTGGGGACAAATTCTATGCCATTCATATGCTATTTACTTAGATGGCAAATACATTTCTTTCAATCAATCAATTGAAAGGAAAATAATCTCATTGCCCACTTTACCTTTTCAACAACCTCACAGCATATTCTCAGCGGCATTTTCATAATGCAATCCAGGACAAATTCATAATCTGCTCCATCGATGTATGTTCCAAGATGCTCCAATGGTGCAAGATCAACCGTGCGATAGGTGTTACACAAGAGAGAAGTCAGATGTAACACTGTTCCTAACACGTCTTTGCTCTCGACTGCAGCCTTGAAGTTTGCCATCATCGAATCAGTTGGAACAGCTATGCGGAAGATTTTCCCTGGATAATCTTCATATGCCTGGAATCCGTTTCTGAGAAGTTGTGCGGAATGCGTCATCAAGACATCTCTTAGATTTCCAACCGTGGACTGATGAATTGTTTTCCAAGATGTCCAAGAGTAAATCTCCTGAAGATATGGCACAGCTAGCAAGATGTCAATGATTGATAGATCTAGGGTTAATGTGCTGCTGTTGGTTGTTTCATTCAAGTGTTTGTTAGACATTATTGTTCCATGGAAACTCAGACAAGAAGTGCGTTGATTGTTTCTTCTGCTGTCAAGTTTTGGTAAAATTGACTCTAAACTTCCCAAATTTGCTTCTTGGAAGGATTCAAGAATGAAGTGAGTACAGAAGGCCGTCTCTAGATTTTCCTAAAAAATGAGGATGTAAATTGAATAAATTTCATAACTGCAGCAGTATTGCAAATCCTAGTGCCACAAATAATTTAACAACAACTCCCCATAGAATTAAATAAATTAAACTTAATAAATAAATCAAACTCAAATCAAATACAATATAACCATCCTAATATTGCTTGGGAAATTAAGCTTTTCAATTAGAACAGATGTTTGTACGTTGCTTGGTCTTTCTGTGCTAATTTTTTTGTATGAACAGTCACGCTATCTTTCTTCAATGTAAGTCTGTTATTATATAAAGTCAACCTGTTGTGACTTTGCTGATAACTGGCAGCTCAACATTTTGATCACATGGCAGTACTTCGACTGGTTTGAAAGGCTGCCGATCAATAATGGGTCTTCAAGAGATGACTGTCCAGTGGTACTCTCAAAGGTCCAGACGATACAATATTACAAACTGGAACCGTGTAAAAATCAATGTGAAATAAAAGTAAAAATCATGTGAAAATCCGCTTGAAAGGGCACTGTTCACATGATTAGTCATTCTACATTATCACATGTTTATGGATTCATAATGCCATGTGCCTGTCATAATCAATCACATGCGCTAAGACGGCACTTTCTGGGTGGTCTCTTAAAGACAGCTTGTGTTGGAAAGCGAGATTACATATTACAGAGAAAGTGGCGTGCTGTGAGAGTTGAACTCACGACTTTTGGATTACCGGTCCACTGCTCTGCCGTTGAGCTAGACGCACCCTGGTTGATCTGCACGAGCAATCTCCTTATATATCTGCCATCGAGTGAGCCTCGTTACGTCGTCATGTACTGGCCATTTGGTAACATGACTACCTTTCATTTTACAAACCACTATGAAGCTTTGTGGAGTGTCAGTGTAAACATATACTCTCCAACAGCTTGAACTGATACCATGTGAAATCCATGTGAAAATCATGTGAAAAACCATGTGAAAAGTGCCCTTTTCACGTGGTTTTCCCCCCTGTTTTCAAATTCACATGTTCTTTTACATGGTTTTTCACATGGTGTTTGAAATTTCACATGGTTTTTCACACTGTTTTCTAATTCACATATTTTTCACATGGTTTTTCACAAGGTTTTTTGCATGGTACTTCCCATTTCACATGGTTTTCACATGGTTTTCACATGGTTTTGGATTCATAGTGAACAGCTTAAACTGTATATTGCAAGCAATTATCAATAACAAATACTCTATCAGTTACAGTGTTTTACTACGAGTGATTTTCAGCCAAATACAACAGTTTTAACAGTCAAGAATAGTCTTTGAGATCAAGTCCAAGTTGAGATTGAGTCCTCCAATCCAACGATGTCACACAGCCTGTGTTTTAGGAAGCATTTCTTCAAGAGGTGTGATGGATGAAGTTTTTAAGTTGTAAATAGTCAGGTCAGGTTTTCTTATAAATATTTAATTCCTAATAAATAAGCTTGGCACTAAGTATTGAAGCTATTTCTAGATTAATTTTAAAGTTTTCAATTTTATTCGATATTATTCACATTATATTAGAATTTTCACCAGAATTACTTTTGTCAGTTATCTGCTTATCTGAAGACTAGTTGAGTTTACCCGCGATGCTGGGTATAATTTCTACCGGACATTTCATTGCATTGTTTTTTCTGAATGTCATCATGATGTCAATAACTTCTGAGAAACAGATGCTGATGCCACGTGACATACGTCGTAACGACAGACAATGCTATGTAATAATTTCCCCAGAATTCGAAAGAGGGTTATACCGGCCCGTCCCTTTCACAAATGCTGTTTGTGAGGCAGAAGAACACGACATATATTCAAGTTGAAAGCAAGCTTGCAAGACTTGTTAACATCGGTAACGAATCTTGCAAGTTCAGTCGTAACGATTTCACAGCGTGTGAATTAAATGAGAGGTTAGTTATGTCGCATGTGGATCCCAGAAAACACGCACTGGGGCAAATCACTATGAACTGATACCATGTGAAATCCATGTGAAAATCATGTGAAAAACCGTGTGAAAAGTGCGCTTTTCACGTGGTTTTCCCCCCTG
>OFHS01003941.1:293-15275 GCA_900245855.1 Calvadosia cruxmelitensis | reverse complement strand
GTTTGTGTTTACATCAAGAGATGACTGTTGTCTTCTTGATTACCATTCTCATGTGATCATAACACATGTCAGAGAGTTGTTAATGATAAATGGCTAAATGACGTGAATTGCTTTTATATTTTTGATGCAATATACCTCATACAGTATAATTCGTTTAAGCGCAAATCGGATAAGCGAAAAACCCGTTTATCTGCAAACAATTTTCTATGTACCAAATTAATGCGTACAGTACAAACTTTCTTAACCGATTCCTGATAAGCACAATTCCTAATAAGAGCAAAGGATATCGTTGGCAAATTACTATTGCGCTTAAGCGGGTTACACTGTATTCCAATCCATCCTCTTGTCTAGTAATACCGTCGAACTTGCTTAATATCCCGGTCTTCATGCAGACCAAAAGTGGGATATAAAGCAAGGTAGGATATTAACCGGACTTAGTATAGAACAAGCATCTCCTTTGTTTCAACATAGCATCGTAAACATTTTAGCAGCAACAAAGAAAACATCTCAGTTAACTACAATTTAACAATAACACAACTAACCATTAACCAGTGACAATGACGGAGCAACAAGTGACATGTGGTCTGAGTCTCTCAATGCAAAATTTTCCGAAAAGTTTACATACATTGTATGGCATCCTTAAAACGGGACAATAAGCGAGCTTTGCAGGAAGTTTGGAAGAAAGTAGCGAGATATTAAGCGAGATGGGATATTATCCGAGGGGATATAAAGCAAGGTAAGAATATGAGAGTTTGTATGGCAACTGGCGAGTAAAAATTCGCTGTGTGGGATATTAGGCAAGATGGGATAGTAAGCAAGTTTGACTGTATGAGAAAAATTGCTAGTGGTCTTAACTGATATTGAGCCGCGTTAATATGAGAAAAATTTAATTCGACTTTAGAAGTCAAATGCAACTTTCTAATCAATAACTTTAAAAGAGAAGCGTTTTGATAAAATGTGAAAAGTATCTTAATTTTAGCTTCACTGAGCTTCAACCTGTATTTGTTGTATTGTCAATTCTGTGGTCACTTGGAAACCTTTGTGACAAATTGTTTAACTTTGCTCCCATTTGATTGCTGTATTGTGGACTAATTCCTTCTCCATGTTTATTGATTCTAGTCAACAATCTATGACAGCTCCATTGACTGTTGAAATTAGTGGAATTGAATACATGAACGACGATCCTTCCGAAGTTGATGTTCTTTACGCAAAACTGGCTGAATCACCCCAGACAGAAAGGTTTGTATTTATTTCATAGTACTTTGTGTCCTAATATTTATAATTTTTTAATAATAATAATTAATTATAAAATAATAATATTTCTTAATAATAGTATTGATATTTCTTTGTGTGCTATGATTTCTTTTTCGATATGTAGACCTAAAAGTTCATCCAATCTGACTGCTCTGTGAGGTTTTTTTGTACAGTCAAACCTGTATTAGCTGCCGCCTTTATAGATCAGCCACCTGTGTATAAGGCCACCCTTCATAACCCCAAAATGACATTTTCTATAGAATTCAACTTGGACAGAAAGGCCACCTGTCTATAAAGGCCATTTTCTTCAGGTCGCAATGGTGACCGTTTTAGACAGGTTTTACTGTAGTTGAATGTTTATCAAGGTTTCAGTCAGTTTGGTTTGTATTCTTCAGAGTTCAAATGCAAGTGGACTCAATCTGTGCTTAGCATATCTTATTATTTTTTGATGTCAGAATATTGTACTATATGTTGCCTTGCCTTTTTAATGGTCAACACTCAACAGGGATTAAATTTGTGAGTAGTTACTTGAAATTCATGTACTAAGTTTTACAGCCCTGCCCACAAAATCACTGCCTAATATATCAAAGTACCAAACATGATAATTAGCAAGTCCTCTTCTTGATGCCTAATTGCCAATTGATGGGTATTGTAAAACATCTTGAAGGGGTTGCTCGCAACATTGTTCATTGTCAAAATAATAGTACTGGTACTCTTTGTACAATTAGTGCGAAATTTGGTGATAAAATCAAAGTCAAACCGTATGGCATATCCAGGGAAAGTCACCGGTCCATTCAAGAGTCTTTTTGTTGAAAGATGAGGTCATACGTAAATAGTAAAAGTCTTATTTACCAACTATTGTGATGTCAGACCTTACTCACAGTTCCAGACTACCAGTGGGAACAATTCCCAAAATTGAAATGAAATTCCTTGGATATAGCCAAGGGTAACTAATTTATAGGGTCTTCTATATTAAACTTTTGATAGCTAAATATAATCAACTTGTGAAATATAGATATAGATTAGGTACAAGCCCTTTGCTGATTATTTTGACTACAGTAAAACCTGTCTATAATGGTCGCCTTTGGGACCGAGGAAATGACCTTTATAGACAGGTGGCCTTTCTGCTCATGTTGATTTCTATAGAAAGTGTCATTTTGGGGTTTTGAGAGTGGCCTTTATACACAGGTGGCTGCTCTATAGAGGTGGCCACTAATAAAGGTTTGACTGTAATTATCTATGCTGATGATTCATGTAATATTGTAAAGGTCATTGATTCATTTGTTTAAGGTTGAGCAATTTCTGCAAAGCGTTAATCGATGAATGTGTATCCTGTGGCATTTTGAAAAATGAACAACGGAATCTGAAGCTTCATATCACAATCATGAACTCAAAATTCCGTCTGCAAGGGAGTGGTATAACTGATGATAGCCGTGATCCTAAATCTCACCAAGACAACCAGAAGCAAAAGAAGCGAGTGACCTTTGATGCAAGAAAAATCACACAGGTGCGTGTACATGGGTGGCACAAAGTTTAAAACTTTCCGCAAACCAACATTTCCCCCAATAACTTTGGAAAAATTTTCTCCGCATAACAAGTTCGATTTCTAATATTGTTTCACTGGGGTTTGACGCAACAATAAGAAATGTTCGTTACTTTACTCAAGTAAAAAATCACGTGCTTCTAGAGTAGCGAAGTACTTTTTACTTGTAACGAAGTAGTTTGCACGTAAAAATATTTACTTTTAGCATGTAACAGTAGACTAAAACCATGGTTCCTTTATTTGTAGGCCTATCCATTTTTCTGTTCCATGCCAATGTTAAATCAACTGATAAGATGTTATACACACACAGATAAAACTACTACATTTTCGCTATGAATCCAGACACATATGAAAGCCATGTGAAATAACAAGCAATATGTGTGATATGAATCTGATAAAATGTGACGGTGCCCTTTTCACATGATTTGACATCGATTTCACATGGTTCCAGCTCATATAGCTTACTAATCGTTTAGTGGGTCACTTGAGTCAGACAGGTTTGATATTAGTTGACTAGTTCAGTCTAGTTGTCAGAATTTATATCGTCGGTGTGTAGTATGTGCATATGTTTGCTGCGGTATAGGGCTTTTTTAGTCTGTGGAAGGATGATGTGGCTTTCTTCCACATCCAGGGCCATTTTAACCAGTAGGCACTCAAAGCACGTGCTTTAGGCTGTTAGCCTGGATAGGCCCTTCTCAATGTCAGTTCAAAAATTCAAATTTACAGTATTTTGAGATCTAGTGCAGTGTGCAATCAACTACAGAGTGCTACTGAGTTAATGTTTCCAAATTTGCTGTTTGTGAGCAAAAGCAATATCTTTGATATGCCAATGGGTGAACATTTAAATTAAACAATAGTAAGTTTCGGGCTATTTAACCGTTAAAAATAGGCCCCCCTTTGGGTAAAGCGCTTTAGGCCCTCTCAATGCTTAAAACGGCACTGTCCACATTTAATGTGCATTTGAGACAAGAAAGGTTGCTTGTTCAACAACAGGATGAGATAGCAGAGTTCCTAGAAGTGAATTCCTTCATTGGAGCCCAAACTCTAGTATGTGAGATGCAGCGTGCAATACAAGCGAGATGAAATTGGGTTGTTGACGCAAGGAGGTGAAGCGTGTGATGACGCATGCGTAAAAGCGTCAGATTGCAATGTGGTACAGCTATCTATTGTTCCAATTATGATTACTCAGCAACGCTGACATTAAGTTCTGTAGTCAGCGGGACGAATGCCGGCAAACTTAATTTCTTGCAGCTGCGCCACCAATTCCACCTTGTCAAGCCACGTCTCTATCTCCTGGCCCTCATTTCCAGAAAAATTCTTAATTACATCCGACAACTTGATCGCCATAATACACAAAAAACCGTGATAGCTTGTAATCTTGTCACTCAAAAACAACTCCTTCTCACCAATCTCTCAAAACCACTGTCTTTCAAATCACGTTTGCAGTGACAAAACTCGCCCGTCACAGCGGATGATAACAATTGCATAAAAACACTCCCGCTGCAATCACGTGCCAACCACTACAATTCTAGGTAGCTTCAAGGTCAAAGGCTCTTGTACGCAATCAACTTGATTTGTGGGTTTATGCTTGGTGCCACCCAAAAGACTGGCAAAACTTAGTAGTTTTGCACTATTGGAACATGATTGGAATGATCTGCCCTCATATGTATTGTGGCATTGTTACTGGAGTTACCACTTACATGTGGTCTATCTTGGCAGGTGGTCACTTAATGCAGATTTTTTTCAATGTTACGACAGGTTGGACTGTGGTTGTAGTTAGTGCCGAATTTTATTTAACATTTATGGTTGAGTGGAGCATATTGTTTGAATATGTTTTGTTTTTGTTTTCAACAGATGTATAAAGACTATGAATTTAAAAGTGCAGAATTACGCTCGTTGGTTATTGCAACGAGAGGGGATTTTGACCAAATGGGCAGATTCAAGAACGCATTTGAAATTCCTTTTGATGGTGCAAAATCCTGACAAAATATACATTAGCTAATTGTCAAGTTGGAATATTCAAGTAATGCTACGCACAGTCATTTCGTTGTCAATGGTTGAATGGGTTTTATATCCCTCGCTGTCTTTCATTAACAAAACAACTGAACAGTGTGGAGAAGCCTGTTATACGCTCTCTTTGCCAAGAATAGTTATGGCCAAGTAGTGCTGTGCATACAGTAGTAGCAAAATTATATTGATTACAGAAACAAAGTCTATAAAATATATTTGTTGACAACTATTATGACCATTCACTGTCTCCGCGTTGTGTCGTGTTTACTAGCTGGATAATTAACTGTTGTTGTAACCGTAACGCCGTACAATAATGTTCGGTTTTCCAGGGATATAGGGAACAGGGGAACATCACCCAATTAAGTGTTGGGAGCAGAGAGCATTGCATTATTGTCTGAAGGAGCATGGGAGCATTTCAGTAGAAACTGATTTGGTAATAAGGGAACATGACTACATGAGCCAGATGGAGACAAAGGAATATTGACCATTTCTCAAGGGAATTTGGGAACATGACCCCTATTGGGGGCTCAGTTATGAGGTACATTACAGAATGCTTTCTTCTTGTTGAACTGTGTAGCGGCTGACACGCGGTCAGTGTGAACTCATGTCGTCATTGTATGGTCACGTGATTGTAAGAATTAATTAATTCCATTTAATGTTGGAAGCAATGAGGAGAGCAGCAGAGAACTGTATAACAAATGCGGTAGGAATGAATATGCTTCTCAACATTAGGAGATGATTGGCAAAGCAGTCAACAACATTTTCATCTAGTGTGGTATTCGTATCGAGTAGTAAAATGCGAGGATAAACAAATAAAGTGATGATGATGATGATTCTATATATCTGTAAGTCAGTACTGTATGACTTGAATTTTATTTGTTGCAACATTATCGTTCCTTCGATTGACTAAGTCTCGATTGTTATGGAGTCTGATGCTTCCGCAGCAGTTAACTGCTCTTCAATAAAATTTTACAAAAGAAGTGTTTCTTTCAAAGTTTTAAAAAATGGTAATAATAATAATAATAATAATAATAATAATAATAATAATAATAATAATAATAATAATAATAATAATAATAATAATGATAATGATAATAATAATATTAAATAATAATAGTAATAACGATAGTAATAATAATAAGAATACAAGAATTTATAGAATGCTAAAACTATGCCAATAATCTAAAGCACTTACAAGCATCGTGGCCTAAACTCTACCGTACTTTAAAACTGAAATATAATAATATAGGAAATTAAATTGTACTTTTTCAATCAGTTTTAATTAAATTGACAATACTGTATGTACAGGTACTTTACACGCTGTACAGGAACAGTACAGGATGAACTTTTTCGCACTGTTCCTGAGATGATGTGAGTTAACATAGACATCATTTCGCATATACCTTTGTTAGGCTTTTTATAAGTGCAAGTGTCTCATGCATGATGCCTGTATGGTCCTTTCAAATGTATTTTGCCGCATATTTGGGCAACAGGTGATTAATGTACTGTAACCGGATCGAGGCATTGAAATGTAGGCTACTGGCCCATGTGGTCTATTGCGCAAGCGTAGTAGGCTCCCAGGTCGCTTTCTCGCGTCAAGGCGCTCTCTTTCGCCCAAATCGGTTGCAGCTCGCTCGCTTGTTGTGTTCGCAACTGTCACTTTTCACCACTGAGAGGAAGCATTCTCAGCTGTTTATCATGGCAGACTCAGGACAAGAAGTAGAAAAGACTCGATATGAGAAATTTGAAGAAGGAATGCGTGCCTTCTGCAAGTTCTTATATAACAAAGAAAGTGGCGAGGTCATGGGCAGAAACGGAGCAAGCTGGGGTTAGTTCTTTGGCTGCATTAGTAGCGAATTTCCTTGTTATTATATCCGGTTTTGTTGATTATTTCATGTATTTCAATTCACAGCTAAAATTGGCATCTTCTACGTAATATTCTATGGTTGTCTGGCTGCGTTTTTCGGTATCGTGATGGCTGTTTTCCTCAGCACTTTGAACAAACCAGGCGAAGGCGGCCCTAAGCTCACACAGTACATCAAGAACAGACCTGGTAAGTGAATAAACATACTTTGAAGCTAGTATTTCGTCTGATGTTCGAGGCGTACATAAATTTAATTCCAAGCTGTCTTCTTTGGAGCTGGTTTGAGGTGAGGCTAGTGAACTTGACAATTTGAGCTTGAGGTTGTTGAATTATTCATCATGTGGCATTTGTCAAAGCAAATCTGATGCAGCTGTTAAATTATGTCCGCTTTGTCATGGCGAATTTTAGGCTTTTATGAGTAACTTATCTACTGCATGGGAATATTTAGATGTATGAGCCGTGGCGTCGCTTGTTTTGCATGCCAATGAACGCGTATAAGTCTGTGTTTTTCGCCTGCTTTTGCATCGCCGATTCAAAATACTTAGTTTTCTGTCTGCTGTCATCGAGGCTAATACCTATTTCTAATAAATAATGGGAATGTTTAATCGCATTTGCAACCCTTGCGCAAACATGTTGCAGCGTGCTTTGTTGTGAAGACTTGATTGCGAGCTTCTCGAAGCGTCTTGTCATCAGCTTCTAGGCCTAGCTTTCTTTTCGTCTTCTACGATTTCGTGTTTGATGATGCGCCCGTTCACAATATTTTAATGTGTGTTCTGCAGGTTTGAGTGTGGCTGTTTCCATTGGCAATTTCAACGAAAGCGATATCAACACGTATGAGCCCTTTGCACAGAACATCTTGACCTTTCTGGATCGTAAGTAGACAGTTTTTGGGGTGCAGTTTGCTAGTTTCTATAATTTTCTTTCCAATTTTGCACTACAGTCCAACTCGCATAATATCCTACCTTGCTTTATATCTCATTTTTGGTCTGTAGGAAGGACGAGATATTAAGCAAGTTCGACTGTAGTGATAATGAAAATAGTGTTTCAATGGTTCAACGTTGCACTGACGAGCATCATTGTAAATGCAAAGTGTGAATGGGTTTGTTTCAGAGACAACAACAAACGGCAAAGCATGGTTTGACTAGATTCTGATATATTTATATATATAGTTCACTGCAACAAAATGTAATTACAAAGTGTATGTAAGTACTAGAAAGTAAATAACGCACAATATATACAATAATGAATTACAAAATTACAGCACATACAATGTTTGCTTTTCCACGTCTTTTGAAGCCTCTCAGCAACCCAATAACCGGATAACCCTATAGCTTTCCACCCTTTGGCTCTTTGACATATAAACGTAGAACCACATAACAGTTCTAGGCCACAGTAAATATCTGTGTTGACTTGGCCAAAAATCAAATCTAGAATGTATGATGGCCAAGCAGGCATCCTGACCAACAAAACACTCTGCACAGACCACAGTCATGTAGCATTGTGTAGCACAGACATGTGCAGACTCCAGCAGCACCAGGGCAGGATAATCCGTTGTATCTACAACTGCTGCACCAGGCACACAATAGCATTAACAGACTGGAAGAGTTCTTAGTTTAGCTTCAGTTGGTCAGATAGCACTACAAAAGTGGTTGTTTTGACCAACAGTCAGTGGCTTAGTGAAAAGCTTTAGGTTAAAGGAGGCCGTGAATGCAAATTTTGACATGGCCAGCCATGTTCCAAGTGTCTGCAAGCGAGAATAGTGAGCTGCGGAAAATATACTGATAGCTCGCGGCTCAGACCGCTAGTAAAGTAGATCTTGCCGCAAAGATCAAAAGAAAATAATGCTATCCTGAAACTGGAAGCTTTTTCAAAAAGATGATTAAAATTGTGTTTTAACTTTTTTATCATATCTGGAATGGCAGAATCAGTGAGCCAATCTAGGGCATTGCCAATGGATGCTCTTGACTTGTAAAATATGTCATATGGTTCCTGAAAATGCTGCTTGCATTAGGCCTAGTATGCATGTGCTATAGCATATAGTTCTGTATATAGTGCATGTATATAGTGCATGTATGTCACAGTATGTGCATATAGTTCTGTTGTCAATTGAATTTGTTTTCTTTTACAGAATATCGAGCTGACGGCTATAGTAACGAGACATGTCCACTGGACAACCTGTCTGGCTATGCTGGCACTGAACCTTGCCGATTCAATTTCACTCTTCTTGAAGCTTGCTCTGGTGAAACTGACAAGTCGTTTGGAATGAGAGATGGAAAACCTTGCATTTTCATTCGCATGAATAAGGTCAGCATGCTTGGCATTGGCTGTGTCCTTCTGTTGTTGCTAGATGTCGTTGTACCTTAACAGCAGAACTGGTTTGCCTTTCTCGCTAACGTTTGTGTTGTATGTCAAGGTAAACTATTGAGTAATTGCCTAATAAGGATAAACTGTAGCTCTCTAAGTCTCTAGTATATTTACTGATGTTGACTAATTAAGGGGTGTTGCGTCGAATAATCGGACATTCGGCGGAAACGAGGCTTTAGTCTCGTTTCGATGCCGACGTGAACATTTTCTTGTTTTAATTATATTTAGTCTATTACGTAACCTTATATTGATTGTTGTTGTTCGATTATGTTAATTTGTTGCTATATATTTGTACGCTTTTCTGTTTGTAAGTTAGTTGTGTTTCGTTGGTTGAGGACGGACCAACTCATATTCGTGGTTTGTTAGGCCCGAAGAAAATATTGATTTATGCAACGTATACCTATCGCGTGGTTTTCTTGAATTGCATTAACATTATTGGTGTCTACGATCGAGACAAGAGAGAAAGAATTTAATACAGTCCTAAACATTTGAAATCGACGGAACAAGGGGGTTGCTGAGATAGCTTGTGACTCTGTTTTCAATTTCTGTTATACACTAGTACAACACTGTTCTCTTTCGTTGCAGGTCTTTGACTGGGTGCCATCAAGCGATGGCAGTCCGTTCGTGACTCTAAAATGCAATGTAAGTCCAAGACACTCTTTCTTGTTTTCTGAATCATAACATCATATTTTCCAGGGAATAAGCCAACAATCTATCTGGCCCTTCAAAGCCCTAGGCATATACATCAAATAGTACTCAAATAATGATTATGTAGGATAAGAACAAATTAAACATTGAACACAAAACGAGGAGGATAACGCTAAGTTTGTGTTTTAAGACCAATCTTTTTATCAACCAATCAGTCATCATTGATGACATCAATAGGAGTAGTAATACAGCAATGAAATTTAGATTGTGTGCAGTGATTCAACCAAAAGAGTTAAAGCAATAGCCCCTCCAGACTGGAATCTTTGTATTTTTCGCGGCGGAGAAACATTTGATGAAAAAGTTGATGTGAGTAAAATGCGCGGTCCAGCCGCGGTTAACAGCTAAAATAACAAACTTACAGTAAGGATTGCGCGGACAGAGCCTGTTTTACCGATGAAAATGTCTGCAGCTGAGCTCAATTCTCAGAATCTGCGCGGCTGCGGATTCAGCAAGCCAGATTTGCGCGGCGATAAATTCCACTCAGGTAGCCCCAGCCATCAATGACAGAAGGCAGGAACAAGTTTCAGCTTGAAGTTTCTGTGAGTTATTCTAAAATAGTACTTGACTTTGTGAAATGGCTTTGTTCTGGATGCAGACTTTTGAGAAAAACAACCTTTTTTCTCTGGTTATTCTCAAATAATGATAATGTAGATAATCCTTCCCCTAATGACGTGGCGGAGTGTCTGGCCAGCATAGGGCTCAGATTTCACAAAATAACCCACAAACTCAAGTCTTTTGCTCGCACGATAGTAATTACTGAAATGCTTGGTGAAACGAGTAAAGCTTGTAATGTGTGACGGCCGCAGCCGGCAGATATTCTATGCATCTTGCTCCCCTACAATTAGCCATGATAAAATTTACGATCAAACACTCATCTGCACCTGTCAGCCATGTTGCTGTTATGTCTGCTATGATAGTAAATTAATAGCTTACGTGGGTTATGTTGCTATGTGCCTATGTGCCAGAATCAAACCCTTCATTCGTCCCAAACCACTGTCCTCTTCTTGCAGGGAGAAGTTGATGTTTTCCCCACTGGTTTCCTGATCAGTGCTTTCCCCTACCGCGGCCAATCCTTCTACAGAACACCACCAGTCGCTGTTCAAGCACGAAAGCGCGGCCAGAGCATTCAATGCCGTTTAACAGGCAAAGACATTGAGGAGTCTGACAGTTTCAACAAAATGAAGTCATTTGGCAATGTGGAGTTCAGCGTTTAGCCAATTAATGTGACAGTGAACCCTGATTGGGACTCCTTTTTATCGATACTCGCTGTGTTCTGCAGTCAGAGGAGCGATCTCTTCGTGTTTCAATGAACAAATGGACTCCTTTGTACCATAATAGTTTCACCTTTTCATTCGTTCCTTACTTTGCATGGCTCTTTCGTTTCACATTGTGTTTCGTTATGCATGATTGCCTAGCACTGTATGCAACTATGAAGTCAAGTTTCCTTTGATCAGCAAAGTATGTGGCTTATTTTCTCAATTAATGATGTTTGCATAGCGTGACCGTGGTTGTATGCACGTGAAATTTTAACAAGGTTTATTGTCAGTTTACTTCATCTCTTGTCTGCCTTTCTTCTGTTGATTCTCTGAGTGTAGTGGTTATGAGATCTGTGAACATGGGAACATGGGACATCAGTCATTTTGGGCGGAGTCCTTTATTTCCAAGTTTTTTTTTTTAGAATTCCATGTAGTAAACATGTAGACTGATGGAGTGCTTAGAATGTTACTTTAATTTGATTCTAATGCTGTATGTGACAGGTTGCCGGGGTTGGTGACTGAAGAGAAATGGGTGGGGCTGGGTTGGGCATGTCGACTTTTGATAATGTAAACTGTTGAGTTAACGCGCGAAGTCATGGAAACAGTTGAAACTGGCACTAATCTCATACGTACGATCGTAACTTAATTCATTCATTAGCATACTGTAAGTCTGTGATGTACTTCTGCATAATGTATGCAACAACGAAATTTGAGTTATTTTCTATATTATACATGTACAGTGGAATCTGCCTAATTCGAAGACCTGTAATTCGAATATTCATCTATTTCGAACTACGATCTCGGTCCCTTGGTCTCGCGCATTTGTCTTCTGTCTATTGTTTCCTATTATTCTTCGAAATTTATATAATTCGAAGGATTTTACGGTCCCTTGACACTTCGAATTAAGCGGATTCCACTGTAGTTAAAACTTGTTCATGAACGGTACATTAAACCATGATTAAACGTTGCCTCGATTCTCCATCTCTACAAACATACACAGGCAACAACGCTCCGTCCCAGTGCATTTCGGGATGCAGGCCAGCTTGACCTCAGTCACATGTGATGCTATCAGAAAGAGGCTTCGAAGCGCTTCCCTGAGATACTCCTCGCTCATATCAAGTTGGATTCAGTCCCTAGTACGGAATAATTTAAGACAAGCAAACTGCGTGTAAATGCCATAACATCATCCGCGAGACAAGTACGTCGAAATCGCTTGATGTCAGCGACGATCTCCGTGCTGTCAGAGGCTCCGTAAAACGACAATGGTAAATGCTGGATTGAGAGGGTGGGGTGTGTGCAAAAGGGGATTGGGAACAAAGTGGATGACGAGGCGGAGAAGGGATATTGGACGGATTAAACTACCGTCAATTACGAATGCGTAGAATCACTGAAATACTGAATCATTTTCTGGCTCATCACATTCATCTGCACACGACGGTACTATAAAAGTTACATTCAAGATGTGATCATCGAGGCTAGGCCGCGTAGTATAGACTGCGCTGTGGATGGAAATCCCAAAGGATGTGGGCTGGACACATTTGTGATGGACATTCTACAAGTATCGCGTGCCCCGTTTGTTGCGGACGCGCCTGCGAGCCAATATGGGAGTACGGATCCAACACCGTAAGTTCTACGCGCGATAAATTAAAATGCATCATTTACAACAGAAACGGACTAACTCTACGAACAACTTCCGCTTTCTTGCACACTTTCAAGCGCGAGTGATATTTTACAGAACTGAGTCACGATCCAAACACAGCAGTCCACAAGACGCAAAGGCTGCCGGTAACTCTCTACCCCAGGCGCGTAACATTTCATGAGAGAGTTATTTCAAGACTCAGTCAAACAAATACGACGCAATTCCAAAGAAGAACCCTTTTAAACTGTGTGCGTTTGTGTATTAAAATGAATACGACTTTGCTAAAGTGCTAAACCACTAATGTTCCCATGTGTACATATAGCGATCACAAACCACTGTTTAAATTATATAACGTTGGACTATCGTCTTGAATTGTAAAAAAATGTCAACAGCCATTTACAATAGTAAATAAATGTGTTCTTTTAAATAATATCATGGGCATTTTCCTTATTCCATATTGTCAGTCACCATTTTAACTGTTTTCCTTGCTTGACGGCCACTTGAATATGCCTCGCTTTTTCTAGAATTCGCTTCACGTGACCCACTTTCGTGACCCCAATGACCTACACGAATGAAAAGACATCCTCCTTGATTACAACCAATGACAATCAAAGATAATAATTCAAACATTAACAATGGATAATAATTCAAACATTCATAAAATCCTTTGTTTTGGGGACCTTAAAATCCTATTAAAATCCTTTGTTTGGGGGACCTTTATTATCCTATTAATCTTATTATCCTATTATTGATATTCTATTTCAATATCGCCCAGATCATCACCATAAGTGACAATAGTACGTATTTAGTCTCAAGTCTTAATAATACAATCGTGCATTTGCCGTAAGAGGTTAAATGAACGCATCAAATGAAGCAACCATGTACTGCTAAGCAAAACTGGGTAAAAAGGCTAATCTATGAATTTATGACTAAAAGTGAACTGAACAGTTCGTTTACAATTTAAGAAATGACTACAAGAACTAACTTATTTGTGTAAAATTCTAAATACTAAAATGATGGTCAATTAATTAATCAAAAAACTAGAGTCCTGTCAATCTCCAGCTCTTTCATGTAGGTGTATCGCATGGTTCCGCCTTTTATCTTACGACTAAGTGATTGACAATGAACGATAGCTTTTTAGCAGCAGGAATCCAGAAATCTCCCGGAGCAGGGCTGCAATGCAATATTCAGAGAGGGGGGACTTGATAGTGTTCCCTATTCAGTACTGCTACACGCATTCGCATACACCTGTATTCCCGACGAAAGACTAATCTTCCTAGTGGGGCCAGATTCAACTCAATTGTCAAAGAACATTTTCGGTAAAAAAAGCAAAAAAAAGTAAAGAAAAAAGAATATTTTACTATGATGTATTAGTTTGTGAACTCAGCTCCGCGAAAAACAGAAATTGTATCTGATTGGATCACTGAATAAATGATGATAATGATATCCAGAACATCTAGAATATCAGAATATCTAGACCAGAGCGGGCCAGAGATGACGTTATCCGAATAGGAATGTTTAACGATAAACTAAAGTCTTGTAGCATGAAGCCGCTGATTATCGTTTAATTCAAATAAGAGTCAAACGCTCAAGCGCATCCATATACATTACATAATCCCTATCGCTTTATAACCTTAAAGCATCGTTTAGATCAAATTGATCTTCGGGCGTATTGTAAATAGTATTTGGCCTTACGCAATCGTAACTATTAGTCAGCTGTACGTGCCCGTCAAAACAATATGTTTCCATAATTGATGAAATATATCATATCATAACATGACAGCATTACGTGGATCTCATAAAAACGTTAGTTTACATCAAGCTTCCACGAGGCATGACTTACTCCTAAATCTCGTCGATCGAGTGCAGTTAGTTCCGGCCCCCGAATGTCATGCAAACGGAACGCCTCTTTGTACTCTGAGCAGCCGATGTTGTCCAGCCAAAGGCCGACCTCAGTGACGCCCCAATCACACACCTCCTTGGAATTGAGAAGATCTGAAATGGATAAGAAGAAATCCATCAATCATCAAACCATTAATAAATGGCATGACATTTCCATTGCATCATGGGATTGCATGCTATCACGCAACAGAAATTATTTCCTAGGTTTCCCATCTATTTTAAAATTGATATCCCTCCATTTCAAAACATATGAAAACGATTTCAAAGTTTACAAAATCAACCGATTAAATAAATGAATGAACGAATGAGTCCATCAATCAATAAAGTTATCAATGAATGAATCAGTGAATGAATGAATGAATCAATCAGTCAATCAATCAATCAATCAATCAATCAATCAATCAATCAATCAATCAATCAATCAATCAATCAATCAATCAAT
>OFHS01003940.1:3765-15278 GCA_900245855.1 Calvadosia cruxmelitensis | reverse complement strand
CGCAGTGTTTAGTCGTGTCATGTTCTTGACGTCACAACCTCCTGGTGGTCGTGTCGCAGCAGAAACTCCGATATTGCAAGTTTTGGAGTGTTTTTTCTAGGATTTACCAATTACTAAGCACCGCTCAAGTCATACCATTGGAATCAGCGAAAAAAAATGAATAAACTGATTTTGAAAGGAGCTGTTTCAAAATTTCGCTTCATAGGCCCTTTAATGAAGCTAAATAACATTTCTGCGTAGTTAAAGGCAAGACCAAGATCGTTGTACGAAATCTAGCAATGGGGCTAGTCCGGGTCGAGTCGTGCTCAGGCTCCTGTCCTATCCAGGTGCTATAGTGGGTCATTCATTCTATCTGGATATTGCGAGCGAAGACAGCTACACCACTGCTAAACACACGGAAACAGATCAATGAGGCGTCGGACAATGGAATCGCGCATATACTTCCCCACCCGGCCTACCTCAGCATAAAATATGTACATATTAACATCATATGGTAACTAAGTAAATAGATGTAGTTTCCGCTGGATATCAGTGTGACGGTGCCCCTTTGGGTCGGGGTTGTGACAGAGCTCTCATACGAGGAGAATCCAACGCATGTCGCAAACCTCCCATCGGATAGCACCACTGCCACACTCATCTTGGGCTGATGAGTTTAACATATCGTAGCATAGTAAGTTATCCGTTTGCGTTAGAGCTACCTGGCAAGTAATGAGACAGCTGAGCTACAATTGGCCTAGAATCGCCTCGCTCATGCACGGATTCTGTGTATTCTGCCGGAAGATTGCCGTTTATGTGGCTGGAATTGCCATCACGCATAAATATTCATCAAGACGGCCGTTTGTCTGCTTTTAATTGAATCGCATTGAATTGTAATACGAAAACCATTTTAACCAATGACTAGCAAGTAACAAGTAACAACATGCAAACGTTGTATGGAAAGATCAGAACAGTGGCTGCGGTTTGCGTGATCTAAATTTGCGCCTGCCAAATCAAGGTCACAACCTGTCAAAACAACAGGATTCGAATTGCTCCTGTGCGAAGAAACTTCAATAGGCGTGCCACTGCTAATGCGGCGGCTTCCAGACGATAGATGTGATCATTCAGCGCGGCAAATAACGATGCACGGGAATTCGATGGCGTCAGCAGACGTTCTGCGGCAATCAGAAACAATTCGTCTACACGTTCTTCACATGTATTTTCCTTTTGCAGGCATGCATTCTAATCGATTGATCATCGATGGAACCTGTCTCCAGTTGGAATTTTGAAAATCGATGTTTTTTTACTCACCCTAGCCTTCTCCTCCCCTGCCAGTGCGTCGTCAGACGTGGCCAAGGCGCCGAGAGAATGCTGGGGCGTGAATGCAGAATGTCGCTCAAACGTTTCTCAATCTCATTCAGCACCATCGTGATGCTGACAGTTCCCAGTGCGTCAACAGCAGTATTATCCATGAGGGTCACGCAGCGCCTCAGTGGCATAATCACACATTTCAATCGCTGGACAAAACTGTGACGCATGATAGAAATCGTACAACCAGTATCAATTAAGAGTCTAGCGTTCTCCTGCCCTATCGTGGGTGCGCAGAACAGAAGATCATGCTAGGTCTTGGGGACGAACTTCATTCCGCAGACGGTACGGCCCCACGAGCGTTTCCCGAGTCCTTGGGAGGAAAGGCACAGCCGTAGGTAATTAGTGACCTGTTTTTCCACAGTTCGAACAGGCAACGTCCTTGCCATTTTGCCCTCGCTTTGGAAATCGTGCTGCGAAGTGTCCCGAGTTGTCACAAATGAAACATGCCTTTTGCTTGGGCCATGCTCTGTCCTGGGGTGTAGCTCTTGTGCTTGCCGTGTTTGCGCCACGGTAACAACGTCTTCTTGGGTCGTTTCAAGCAGCAAGGGAGCGTGGTGTACGAGGTCTTCGTCTTCCATGTCCTTAAGCGTTCTCAGTTACTGTCCGACGGACGTTAGCAGGCCCCCAACAGAAGCAACACCAGCCACATTGACTCGAACGAGGTCGGACAAACGTTGCAATTTAACGTAGAAGCAATCGACGTTCTCCCCCGGAAGCATCTCTCTCGTCTGCAGCTGTTCCCATGCAGCAAATTTGGGCAACGAAAAGGCTTCATACAGTCTTTTCTTGATCAGCGCGACGTCGCTTTTGTCTTGTGTTCCCTTCTTGTCGTAAATCAGGAATGCTGGTCCTCGCAACAGGAGCAGGATGAGCATTGGAATGCCCACCTCCATCAGTTTCTTGGTGGAGGCAATGACCTCAAACCGCTTCCACCACTCAGCAACATCCTCGTCGCCTTTAAACTGTGAAACAACACCGATAACCTTAATTTTATCGAACATTTTCAAGCTGGCCCGTTAGCTTGTAAGGAGAAACAGAATAACGGCGTGCGTGTTGCAGTTGATCTGACGTGGCATTCACAAATTCAGCAATGTTAACAAGCATGAACATGAGGCTCTCCGTGAGAGCGAGGCAGGGCAAACACAATGAATTACAATACAGTTGTCGCCGCTTAATAAAGCCACCTTCAGAGCAGGTCAAAGTGGTTTTATTAAACATCGGTTTTATTAAGCGAAGACAATAAATGACATCATTTTTATTGCAATGACGTCATAACGTCGAAACGGTTTAACTTTCTTAAAGAAAAGTGGTCAATAGAATAATTCGAGTTGTCTTTATGGTAATGTCTTTGTTGCACCTATGGTTCCACTTTGAGGAAGTCACAACTGTTGAGAAAATGGCAGCAATCTCGGTTGCGCGACTGTTTGTTTACATTGCTTTTACAGCTTTTGTTATTCAACACCTATTCGTCATTCGAACCAAGGATTCGAACCAGCTATTGTTCTAGGTGTAAACGTCAGCCCATTATCTTCTGATGGCAAATTCATGTGAGCGGCTGTGCGTGAAAATGGTCAAAACACGTGCTTGAGAACAGTTTAATGTCTGAGGCCCTGGGGTGGTTTTATTAAGCATGGCTTTGGTTTTATTGAACGGGGTTTTGCTAAGAGAAAACATACAGCGATTGATTTTATTAAATGGCTGTTTTTTTTACCCGCGGTTTTATTAAGCAGCGACCACTGTACCATACAAATGACAAATTGGAAAACGTGCAGATGCAACATAGCATGAAGCATGCATTGAAAAGCAGTGAGCATGCATTATAGAGCAGTGAACGAGCGGCAAGACGGTGGGCGTTTTTGCACTCAAAACATTCAAAATGGCAACATAGCATAAAGTTGCTCAGAGTAGAAATTCAGCTTTGGAAAGGTAGAGAGGTTAGACAACAGACAGCCGTAGACAGACAATACAAAGCAACAGATTATACCATTTTGGGGGTTTACAGAATTATTTGCTTTATTTCTGGCAGTTTCAATTGCTATAGTTGCTACAGTCTGGATCCTCCCCTGAGTGCAGTAATAATACAGATATGTGACATCTGGATGTTACAGGACATTCTACAGTACACAGATCAAACTTGCTGCAGAAAACATACCTTGGAACCCTAGAAGTGGGACAATATTTTCGAACTTTTGTGATCCGTCTTTATATATCATAGAAAATGTGCATAGAGAGGGAAATTTTAGAAGAATGTGACAATCAGCAGATATCATAAGCTCCACAGGAGCGAAATGGCGTCTTGACTCCACAAATGTTTTGAAAGCCTCCTCCATATGCCATTTCTTTTTGTTGGCTTTCTTTCTTGCCTTCCTCACTTTTCTCAATGCTGATTGGTGTTTTCCTGGCATGAAAAGCATTTACAATGGAAAGAAATATCGAAGAAAGTCAGGCAATGTGTATAATTGTCTTGCTCTTCATCAAACCAATTTTGGCAAGGTTTATAATTGCACATGCACCCCCAGACATCATTACGGGATATAATTATACATCTTGTGTTGCAGCACACAGTCACCTATAATTGTTGGTAAACCTTGTCTATCAGATATATAGATATATAGATACCTTTGTGTGCTTGAATCTCCTTGAGAAATACAATGCTTATGCAGCTTCTCGACAACTGCCATTCTCCCTCAGTAAGTTTTTGGATTTCATCTGACAGTCTCCTTTTCTTGTGCTGCTTGCTTCTTTGAGACGGACATCCGCGTTTACACAGAAAATATTTATACAGAAGTGTAACAGCATCGAACTGGTTAACGCAGAAAGTATTATTATAGAAAGTTTTGAGCGAGAAAGTTTTAACACCGATTCGTTTAACACGGAAAGGGCTTACACCGAATGGCGGTTTTCGCAGCGGCGAATTGTCGGTCTTGCTACAAAAACCCGCATTTCTTGCCTGCCTCTCGCTCGATGAAAATCTTTGCTCCTATCAGAAATGTTTGTTTTTCTTTCATTTCAAGCGTGGCTGCTACTATGTATAAAAAATCATTAGCTAAAACTTAATTTGTAGTCAACACTTCGTTCCAAAATTCGTCAGTAGCAGATGAACCTACGAATAACACCAATGAGCCGTACTTACTCATCAATTTCTTTGCCGTCTTTTCCTTTATTTTCATGCCGTCTTTATAAATATGATCTATAGACATTCGACAATGTATCCATGTTAATTTAGTAATATTCCAAAAGGGATTGCTGAATTATAAAGCCTTTCTGTGTTAACACCGTAAATCCCATATGATCCTCTTTAAGTGTATATCAAAATCACTCCAATCAGCCGTAGTTGATCTATAGACATTCGACAATGTATCCATGTTAAATTAATAATATTCCAATAGAGACAAAAAAAACTCCAATCAGTTGTACTGGATAATACTTCAAATTGATTTCCATTTCATTACTGTAGTTCAACAGTATTGTATGTACAGTACAATGTAGGGAATGTGATGTACATAAAATAGAACTGAGAATTTCGATAACGATGCATGCGTACACTTTATATATATAATACATATAGCGTGTCTTGTTCTGAGTTCAAATTGTGATTATCCATTGCGGCTCGAGGTTGTTCTTTCAAAGATATCGTGCAGGCAACCTGACCAGTCGTCTTTTCGCCATTCTTTTGTTCTGATGAATTTCTGTAGTAGAAATAAAGCGTAGGTTAATTTATATATGGGCAGCTTACATAGTAATTGCTTAGAATTTCGTGCCACTATAAACTGAAAACATAATTATTTGATAAAGAACCCTTAAGTTACTTTGAAATATTCTAGCCCAATTCTGGTTTAATCTGGTTTAATACCATTCCAACGCTCCTCAGGTGCCATCTTGTTCAACGCTTTTGTTGGACTGCGGTTTCGTAGATAGACAGCTGTGTTTGCCGCCTCAGCCCAGTACTTTAGGGCTACTATCCCTTGATGCAACATACTTCTAGTCGCTTCGACTGTTGTCCTGTTAATTCTTTCTGCGACTCCAATTTGCTCTGGTATCGTTGGTACAGTAAATTGTCGTTTTATTCCTTTTTTTCTTGCAGAACTTTTTGAATATTTTCGAAGTGTACTCTTTTGCATTGTCTGTTCTAAGTAACTTGAAGAAGTGCTCCACCATCAATAAGATGCTTTCCCATCATACCTATTTCCTCGCTTGGAAGAACGTCTTTCGCCAGAAGTTTTCGGAGGTCAGCTTTTACAGACTTCCGCATGGCATGGTCTTTAAGCAAGGCAGTAGGAACAGTTGTGAGCTCATACGCAAAGAATGGCAACATGTCTTGTTCTCGTTGTAGGACAGCAATCAAGCGCGTGAAAAGAAGTGTCGAGTTGATATGAATCTTCTGTTTGTCAACAACTATGGGAGCATGCAATGATTGCAGATTGACTACTTGCTCTGATCTCTTTTATTGTTGCCTCTGTTAGTTTCAAATTGTCGAGCCTCAGTTGTAGACTACTTCCAACATCATCCGCTTCGTCGCAGTTGACTTTGATGCTGTCAGAGGCAATCAGACCAGATCACAAGGATCGAAGGAATGGCTAGGTTTTATCAACGGGTCATGGGAATCAAACCACTCTTCAAGATTCATCAGATCCTTAGTATCACATGCTTGCCTGGACGCACCCATGTCTGCATGCTGCTCGCTTGACTTCAGTTGATTCCCTGTACAAGTGATCATTGCTCCATGCACAGCAGCGCAATTGTGCATGCTGTAGATCCACTGCAGCCGAACTGACTCCGTGGCACCACGTCCTCTGATCAACCCTCCTCAGGATTTTATTGTTCTCACCATCATTGTTTGCTCGATGACAAGGTTTGTCCAGAGCCCAGACCACCACCTATCACTCCTACGGACGGAATGCAAACCTTGTTGGACAAAGCACTCATGCAGCCATGGATGTGTAACAGAAAGATTCATCATTTTCTGCAAGTACAGGCATGCATTCTTGGCATAGTGGATGTGCCCTGTGGCTGCAAACATATTTAACATCTGGCCAACGACATTAAGATGCATATTCCAATTACCTGTTCTCTCAGCCCAAATGAACTGTTTTACTATGTCTTTGTAGTTCACATAGTTGACCCAGAATTTTGCAGTTCTATACTTCTCACCAAGATGTTCTTTTGTTACCGTCATGCACTACAAAGTTTACTAACGTCCCTACTGGAACAAAGCGCGGAAATGCACCTTCAGTAGCAAATTGCTCGTAACACTCTTTCAACTTCTCAAGCTCCATTTGAGTGAGGACATTCTGGCAGTTTTCCTTTAGGCAGTCACGTGAATCAATTGCATCTTGATTATTTGGGAATAAGGATATCAGCATCTTCTTTATCAACACAGCTTGGACAAGGAAATGACAACGCAGCGCTCTTGCATACGCCTTGCCAGTCATCATGTGACAGACATCGATGGACCTCTTCTAACGCTTCTTCTAACCCAAATCCTTTCATTAATGAATCAATACTTTCCAAAAAGCTCATTAACGTGTAAAATCCGCCAAGTCGACACATCATGTTCATTTGGGTTGCTTCGATAATATTGCCTTTAACCACAGTGGCTGGTCGAACGTAGCACATGGAGTTGGATTATCCAAGTATTTTGCTCGCTCGACGATAAAGGAAAGCGTGGAAAAAGACAATTTTCATCAGATGGGTTCAAATCAATTATTGGCAACATGAGTACATGTGATTGCAGCTTTGATGGAAATTCTTCTCCTTGGAATAAACTTTGCATGTATCCTGACCAACTCGGGGAAGGGTTGCGGTTGAAGAGCCATACTGACTGCCAAAGAATATTTGAATAGTAATCAGTTGGCAAATCAACAGAAACAAGCACTTCTGATAGCGACAAAAGGATTGTTGAGGAAAGCCCGCCTCTGGACGGCTTCAGAAATTGTCGGATAGTAATGCCTTTATCCTTCACCAGCTCATTGACCTTCACTTGCTTCAGCCTTTTGATTCCTTCTGGTCTTCATAAAATGGTCCTGCTGTTGTCGGCGGTGGATACAGCTATGATGCCCATACCATGCAATGACCCTTTACCATCAATAGAAGCCACATTGTGGTCAACATTGTCTACAACCCATTGCGTAAATGTGCCTCGAGGATATGCTAATAACAAGTCATCAACGCACTCTCCATTGATTACAGACTGCTGATACCTTGTCACCTCGTCATAGCTAATGGAAAATCCAAGCTTAAAAATTTCTGTTATCAGCCACCGGGAATCAAATACATGGTCCAATTCCACACCAACTCCAAATGTTGTTGGTGATATCATGATGCGCGGTTTTGCAGCTTGAATGATGCAATGCTCGACGGAGTTCTGCTTCCACTTGGAGGAAATCAAAACCTTAAGAAGCCGCTGAAGTAGTCTTGGAATCCATCCAGATGACGATTCCGGGTCTACGATATCGTTTATATTGGGGTAGGTTGACGTGTCGTATTCCTTTTCTCTTACTTCTGCAGGAATTATTCTGGCAGCTGCCTCTACTATCCTTTCTGCCTCATCTTCAATATTATCCTCCTTGAGGCTGTACCACTTGTCGTTGATAAAAAATCTGCCATATCTTCAAAGCAAACAACATTGCCACGTCTTTTCACTTCAGCAAAAACCAGGTGGTCTTTGTACCGCTATTTTAGCTTTTGTTTAAGACGCTTAACTGAGTGCTGTTTGAGGTCAGGTGACAGTGACACCATCTTATCATGCAGCTCTCCTAACGTGTACAGCTCCGCATCCTCGCCTGACTCAAACAATTCACATAGCTTTACGAATGACCTCATCATCCTTACATCCTCTGGTCTTCCTTGTTTTTTTCCTCTACATCTGTAGTAGAAGATTTTCTCAGCATAAATCTAGAGAAACACGTGCCGTGGTAACTTGCCTCCGCAGCCACTAAATCAATGCAACCATGAAGTCGATCTTGGACGTCATAACCCCGACCGTCTCTTCTCTGATTACAATTTTCCAATATATTTGTACGCATTGGTAACGTTGTAGCCTGATGCACTTGCCTTTCGGGTCGTCGCTTATCAATGGCTACATCTTTACCACACAGCATACAGTCATGCTTCCAATCAAAAGCTGACAAACTGGATCTGAGCTACTTTGAAGGTGGTGTACTTACAATGTTGGGCTTCCTGATTCGTTTAACATCAGTGAAATCTCGGCGACATTCTTTGTGGACCAGTACTGTAGCAACAGGTTCTTGTTCTATCTGCTCTTGCAGGTAGGCTTGCAGAGTGGCTCTGTTTCTCTTCTCGCTACAGCTAATGAGACTTAAAATTCCTTTTCTAGTGACGTGGATGGCATGAGCATCTCCAAATGACTGCCTACACAGCACACAATTATCTGATTGGAAAGCTCGATAGCCATTTTCATTCATGGCAGCCTAAAAGGCAAAGCAAATGAATTTCTGCTAATGTACCTTATTCAAGTGTCTTTAAATCTCGATTCGAGTGTATTGCCAAACCTTAATCAAACTTATCAATTTTCAAGCGAATTTCTCTTTAATTACTCACATGCTTGCTGCAGATCGAATCCTCTACAATCACGGAATGTGTCAGATCACATGAAATTCAATGCCTTGATAAGGATTATTTTCGGAACCGCAAGAGCGCAAACTGCTCAATTTTAACTGGCCCTCTGAGTTTTCCCAAAACATGATTTTTGCGTATTTTGGATATGTTATTCCATCAAGAATTGTGCATTTAATGATATAAAAGTGTCTTTTATACCATTTTCCCATGTTCCAATGTTTTCCTTGCTGTAGCGGCTACACTATAGCCCTTTCAAGAGGCGACAGATAGTGGGATTCTGTTCGACTGGCACATTACACTGTGATGGGAGTAAGGCACTCAAAGCATTGCATGCAGTGTTAATTGCACTGAAATTTGCGCCATCGGCATATAAACTTGCTAACAATTTACCACATTAGATGCATGACTATTGTCAATGCCAGTGCAGGTAACGTAATCGAGTCACTTGGCTATATTTACAGTTTACGCTTTGGCAGTGTTTGTCAGCCAGGATGCTGAAAGAAGATTCAGTGCTTCACTGGAGTACCCGCCTTGGGCTTATCTTTCCCTGATACCTTGCACACAAGCAAGTCCAGGTGCCGCTTTTTATCAACGGGTGGATGAGATGGGGTTGACTCGGCAGTAACAATGCATGAGTCTTGTGTGGCAGCAACACCGGCTGACAAAGCAGTAGGTGGCTCAACACAGGCCACCACACGTGCGTTGGACAACCAGAATTCCTGTTGCCAGGTACTGTTGGATCTTCTGCAGGACCTGAGATAACACACTGAAATGTGGAAAAGCATAGAAATTTTAAATCACGCCAACACAGGGCAAACGCGTCAATCGCTATTGCATCAGGATCCGGACGATACGAAACATGTCAATCAAGGAATCGTGCAGGAGATCAGAATCGACCATCCATTCAGAGTCAAGCTTAATGTGACGCGATTAGAAATCAGTGATAACGTTGCTAACGCCGTGAATGTGAGCTGCAGATAATCAGACATTGTGATTAGTTGACCATTGTCAAATAGTAAATGAAATCGCATTGATGCAAGCGACGGATGTGGTGTTGTCTTTGAGAAGACGAACGTCTTTGCCACAAAGGTGTTTCGCAAATGACTATAAACTCAATAGGACCTCTTTTTAGCTGGCCCCCCAAAGTGTAATCACGGCCTGAAACATGTCTTACATTGATGATCACGACGTGATCATTCGTGATCACCTGTTAGTTAGTGATGATCACTGATGATCATCGAGATATTGCGATTTCCGTGTGGGGGGAGGGGGCTAACTAGTTAACTAGCTGCCCCCCACAGTGTGATAACAGCCTTAAACTTTCAGTGTCTTTATTCATCTCTTTTTTCAAATACAAATGTTAATTAAAAAACACTAAAACTTAAACTTGTCTCAAATTGATCAGGTTACATGACCCCTACTGAGTACAAAGCACTTTGTACCAACAATTGACCCACCAAACGAATGATCACAATGTGATCTTTATAAATCCGCAATCAGATTTTAATTATCTCAAGTGATCATCGAGAAATCGCGATTTCCGGTATTTGCTAGTTAACTAGCTGGCCCTCCACAGTGTGATCACTTTCTGATGCAATCATGAAGCTGTAAGACATTACAGTTTGTGCCAATGCAAACAATTTTATAAATATTTTTTTTGCTCCTGCGTGATTTCATGGTGGAACGATCTGCCTGAAGATGTTGTCACTGTACCAAGATTGTATCGTTTCAAATGTCGTTTAAACAAAATTAGTTTAGTGAAATATTGTAAACTATCATAGGCTATGCGTTAATGGTATTTATATCCTGTGTTTGCCTTTTGTATTGAATTTACGGAAAATTTATCAAATCAATCAATCAAATCAATCACTGTTCACTACGAGTATATGGCGTTATAATAGGGACATTTAACTAGCTAGCCCCCCACACGGAAATCGCAATATCTCGATGATCATCAGTGATCATCACTAACTATCAGGTGATCACGAATGATCACGTCGTGATCATCAATGTAAGACATGTTTCAGGCCGTGATCACACTGTGGGGGGCCAGCTAAGCAAGGGTCTCAATAGGACTGCTTTTAGTTCTAAGCAATTGATGTGAAAGGAAGCCTGAGCCGGTAGCCATGTGCCTCCAGTTTGCAAATCAAGAAAGGAACAGCCCCAGCCAATCGAGCTGGCATCAGTTGCTAGAGTTAGCTCTGGTTCGCAAACACGTAACGCCTTCTTGGAGCTCGATACATTCTGAATCCACCAAGATAACTCAACTTTGGCAGCATAAGACAGAAACAAAGTGCGATCAAAATGACCATGACAATGTTCCAAGGCAACCTTTTTGTCGTTTTCCAAGTACCGATAATGCAATGGACCTATGTTATGGCTGGGAAGCTAGCCACGATGCGTCCTATGACACGTGCAAGCTGTCGAATAGATACAGTGGAACGACGCAACAGGTCGTGACAGTCTGCTTTCAATGCGGCCTTCTTGTCTGCGGTCAAGGTCAGTGTCATGAGCTGTGAATCAATCATCATTCCTAAGTATTGAATGGTTTCGGTGGGCCGAAACACTGACTTTGTTGGTTGGTTGGT
>OFHS01003939.1:2268-13526 GCA_900245855.1 Calvadosia cruxmelitensis | reverse complement strand
GGAATTGAGCTATGTAAATGTAGCTAAACGTATATAAAATCGCCTGTTGTATAACTGATTTATGGGCTTGCGTTCAGCCAATCTTCATACGTGCCTGCAAGAAGTTATAGAAGTATGAGTGCACGCCTGTCCAGTGAATACTGTGAACAGGTCTTTCATTATTACGATTCCAGTACTTCCCATTCAGGAATGACCGTTGGCATGAATTGAACCACCAGCCACCTGGAAACGCATTGGTGCATGTGCCTGTGCCTGTGCTGTGGTGATCGTTATCCTGATCTTTTGTCGAAAAGAGTTGATCATGATGGTAGTCAAGTTTGTCTGGAAGCGTAGATTCTGAAAAATAAATTAAAATGTCCCGATTATCCTGCAAATCCAACAGCACTTTTTCAATGAATACAGGATTAGGAGACAAAATTATCTATCCTGTTTCTATTTGGTCACATAAGCTTGACAGTACAACCTGCCAACAGCACAACTGTATTATTCGAATGCCATCAGACTGCTGCTAGTTCTTCGATAGCTTTCTTAGAAATGGAGATCCGTGACACAAACCCTGGGACTGCTTCAAAACTCGTGGGAATGCTCCTCGTGGCATTTAGAATCCAATTTTATAAGTCATCACGTCCGAATCCGTGCAGATTAATGTGTAAAACGGCTCTGTAAATCAGTATTTTCGAGAACGGACTTTTCGTGATCCCCCATTCCTGTTGTGCGTTTTGGGTTTTGTAGTCTCGGTTTAACGTGAAATCGCACCAAAGCAGGGAAAAACGAGGCCCATGCAGCTTTTAGTAATACTACTATTGCTGTTTTGCAAGCACATTGTTAGTAATTGGATAGTGATAATGAGACTGGGAAAGTAAATATCACCTGAACGAAAACTAAACTGTGATCATATTTGTCGTTGCTGTGAATCGCCGACAGTTGCGCCTTTACGTTGTTCTCACTCTGCTGCAAATAACGTAAGCTCACTTTAGACGTAGTTGGACGTAAATCAAGTAGCCATAAAAATATTATGCCGCAATATTGCCCAGAAAATTACTAGCACTTACTCAGGAAGTTATCCAATTTCCTCTATCGTAAATCATGAACGTCATATTATTCATACATTGGCCAAGTTTCGACTTTCAAATACGGGTTTCGAGCTAGGAAAAAGCGACATTATGTGGCGTACAGTGGTTGGAACTTGATGGAAGAAGTCGAGATGTTGCAGAGTAAAATGCTGAATTCTGGAGCTTTTTTCCTTTGAAAACTTTGACCAGAAGTTTGGCTGTCANATAGGGAATGCTATTCTATGTTTACTACGTCTGTTGAGAGGAGCAGAAAACGCAAGAAGAACTTGCCAGAGCGCAGCAATGCTTTGAGTACAGAAGAGCAGGCCGAGCTGGCGGCTGTAGCAAAGCAATCAAAACTAAGCCTCCGGCTCTCCAAACCACAAGAAGGGAAATCAAGCAAAGTGCTACCGAAAGTTTGCATCATTTGCTCTAAGAAAGAGCACATTGTCACCAATTATAAAAAAGAGTGAGAGAAAAGCTATCCCTTGCAGAAACTTTCAACGCAAGTCAGTCATTGCTATTTTATACAAGCTAATCTTACCTGAGTACATAGTAGTGTCTTTGTGATCACCTATCTTATTCACGTAATTCGTTACAGGTTTACACACAGTATTCTTTAGATGAATCAATCGAGTGATTATCTGCCGTTAGAGGCTCCCTTGTTCGGTCGCTCTAAATAGATTTGACTTTACTATGTGTTTTACTATGGAAGACATCATTGGAAATTATTTATAGGATATATGAATCATTTCCGTATAATCTTTGATCTTTGATGCCATTAGACTGCTTCTATTGCAAATAGTTAATATATTTTCTTCATGACAGGGATGCTGCGAGAAGCTGCCGAGCAAAAAAAGACGAAATCATCATTTTGCACATTCGTGATCAAGACTGCGTAGCAAAGCGAAACTTCGGTTCGCTATCACAAAGACTGTTACCAAAAGTATACGAAGTCGATTTATCGCCAGAATAAGGTGAAAGCTGATTAATCATCACGTTTCAATCAATAGTGAAGTCTGCACTTTACATCTCAAGACTAATCACAATTGTAATATCCATCTTGCGCAGGAGTGACCGTGTAGAGGCAACTGGTGGTGGCTCGTTTGAAAAAATTTGCTCAACTTTGATTGAATCCTGAATAATCCGAGATCACGAGAGTTTTCGTTTGATCAAATTGTGCCAATTGTTTGAAGAAATTGCCGAGACTTACGACGGAGAATGTCCAGTGACATACAGGTAATACAAACGCTACATCCTATTTTGCATCAGTTTTGTACGTGGTTAATGTAAACGAAACAGATAACACGTGTACGTAGTGGTTAGCTGATGATTTATTTAATCAAATTATGTAATCAAGAATGGTAATATTTCAGTTTATCTTATATGTAGCTTCTAAGCCATGCAGGATTAAACCATCGATTGAGAACGAGGCAAGCAACTCAATGGAAACTTAACAAGGAGAGATAATGATGTGCCAGATGATGAAAATTGATGATATTTTATCAAAAAGCTCCATAGTTCAGTATCGTATGCATGCTATAGACATTACAGAGCTTTAAACTGAATTTATCATGTGATTTTTCAGCACACATCGTTTGAAAGAGAAATTGCAAAGTATGTATCACCAGCTTTGCTTCCATCGCCCCAAGAATATGGAATGAGTCAGAAATTGTTTATTGCGGGAACGCCGAACTTGTGCCACTGACTGAGCATGTAGTTGAACCCAACAGCGAATCTTCAAATGAATTACCATCAGAAGCCAAAGCAACTACGAGCTCTGCTTTAGAACGTTTTCCTGCTGTCGATCTCCGTGCAAACTGATATCCATCCTACAGGACGTTATTTACGTGGCGGGAAAAGGCAGGAAACAAACGCCGATATCGTATTGTCTTGTTTTGACGATTAAACACTTGACTGGTTCGGCATGCCTTGTAACCATCTTGAATAAGTTTGAACACTGCGTTTCTCATTCTACTGCTCGTGCTTGGAGATTGCTCTGGCACAATTTCAGATTGAGCGACAAGACATTCTTCCACGAGTGCCAGAAAGGAAAACATGCCATTTTACTCTGGAACAGTATTGACTTCAATGAATAAACTCTTTCTGGTTATGGCACTACTCACCACCCTAACGGCATAATGATCCAGCATGGTGGGCAGGTGACAGAATCCGAAGAAAATCTCCTTTCCCTTCCAAGAAAGCAGAAGACTCTTTCTGGTACCTCCTTGACAATCATTCCCTTTTTTCAGGCAGAAAGAAAAGGCCCATTGATTCAACTAATAATAGATTTCAAATTGGCTCGATATATCGAAGTGTGTAATTAATGCTCGTTATTTCTACGATGCGAGTGTCTGTGGATGTCATACCGAACATTCTTGTTCACAGATTATGAAAACAAAAGTTACTTGTTTAAAGTTCTGCAAAGTACGTTGGATGTATCTTATCAAGGCTGTGAAAATGTTGGAATATACACGTTTACATCTCAGAAGTTTTGGCTATCATTATTCAGGATATTATTGACAGGCAGGCAGGTTTATAATTATAACGGTACTAGAATGTCTAATGCAATTTAAACTGTTTCCCTATAGAGCTACCCTCTGCTTAAGATAGAAACAGGATGTTTGCATGCCCGTTACCTTCATTGATTGTCGATCGATCCTATTTACTAGCTTTCTTCCACCCTCTCTATAGGCCCCCAAAGGTTAAAAATTTTGGGTATACTTTCTGGTATATTGTACAGCGGCTCAGCTTGGAATTTTCAAGTTAGGGTGTAATATTTATCGAAAAATTATGTGGTATTTTATTTTGGTTTTCCTGAAACCAGTTAGGATATGCAATCAGCCTGATACCCCTGTCCGAGTTCTAGGTAAGTCCTACATGGATTGAATAGTTCTCACTGTTTCACTGCATATGAAAAGTAATCTGGCAAATGATCTGAGATCGAACTTAGATAAACGAAGATGACTCAATTAATGAAATCGTCTTTGTGGTGCTGTCTCATACGCTTGTCCTACCAAACTCATGTGTTCGATAGATAAACCTGTAAGCACAACTTTTTCTTTTCTTAAGTTCTTTTAAAGTATGGGACGACAATTTTTGCAGCACAGCGTTGGAGAGCCCATGCACTTTTACTACGAAAACAAATTACTTCTCATTAACACTGCTAAGCTGTAGCGGATTGATTATCCTCAAACTAAAGCACAAGCGTATGTGAGACTTCGTAAGACCACTCTGGGATGGCTGTTTCCATGGAAACATGCGGCGCCATATTATCTTACTCACACTTTGCGGAGAATCTGCATGAAATTGGAGACCACCACGCCTCCAAAGTGCTTCCATCATGGCGGATCAAGGAAAATTTCACGGAATTGTAACCTATCGGGGATGTCAATTTTTGCCCCTATGTGCGCGGGTTCAAAGCGACAACATAGCAAATTAGTTTTTATGCATCACAGAGAAGCTTCTCTTCAAGTTTCATGTAGTTCCATGCGTTGTGCCACGGATGTGAACGATAGCGTGGTACGGATCACAGACTATGCTTGTCGGGGCTGGTGTTGTTTCGTCAAATCTAACCATGATTTAAGGCGCAATTTATGCAGTAAGTGGAGTATAGGAAGAACGACGGCCTCTTCGTGTAGAGGACCGTGTAGAATGCGGCCAGCATGGAAACGAGACTAATCTATAACTTGATCACATGATTACGAATAGCCAATGGGATTCTCGTAAAGTTGTTAGCAAATCTTATTGTATTTTCGCTTTTTATACATTTGGTAAAAGTTGTTAGATTTGTTACTTGCTCTGAGGCACTGATTGCTTCGAAGACATGCTACTATTGTGGTAGTTCAGAATACTGAGTCTTCTTTGGGGTTGAGTCACTTTGATTGAACGTAATTTCATTAGGAAGTTACAGTTGAAAGCTGAAATCTCATTGGGAGATTTAATAGTCTTATTGGGAGACAACAGGCATTTGAAAAACACCAGAAGTTGAATGTCTGTACTAAAGTTAATGTCCTAAGGTGACAGAAAACAGTCCTCTGCTTGGTCTTGGTAGAAGCATAATCATTCTCACTTCTTCAGACCGTCTACTCTTGATGAAAGGCATCTGTCCTCCGTCTATTTCCATTATACCAATTCCAGTGATTCGAGCGAACTAAATTACGTTACAGAATACAGCACCTCTAGCCTACGACATAACAGCATGACATTACTAACAACAAGGAGATTAACACAAGAGAACAATATACAGGAAGATAACCGGAAACATGACAAGTAATACGTGTGACAATAACAGGAACTACACATCCACCACAGTCTCGGTTATTTACCACACTCTCAATTAATCCATAACCTCATTTTTATGTAGATAGCCAATATGTAATCCTATACTCAGTCTCAGTCATCCGCAGTCCTCCGTTGAGTTTACAAGAAGAATATAATCACCCAAAACATTGACTCGGCTCTCTTTCACCATTGTTATTATTGCATTCCGCACAGTAGTAACCTACTTCCACAACAGCACAGAACTGTAAATGTGTAAGGAATAAACAAAGTATCAGCTATCGACATATGGCTTCTGGGTCCCTCACATCTTCTATTACCAATACTTAACAGTTTTTGTATCGTATCGCAAGCCCACTACGTCATTTCACTTGATCACGTATAGTTACGTCAGATATACTTTACCTTACGAATTTTCTGCTGTCCATACAGTATAGGACGAATACATTAATTTTATTCAGCATCGTTTCCATTGTCGGTGTAATCCACTTACGATGGGCAATAACAAAATCTATATTGTATTTAGAATAATATTTTTGGTTTATTTAGATGATCCTACATATTTCTAGGAGAGTGTGTGACTAACTAAGTCAGTGATCTTGATGTCACTGAGCTGATAAATTTATTATTTGTTGCTACCAAGTACCAACCATCTGTTACTTACCAGAACTGTATCCTGAGATTGTTAGCTTGTATTTCTCTTTCTCAGATCCAACTTTGAATGTGTCATATTTTGCAAAGCGCCATTCAGTTCCGTCAAAGATCTCAACATGAAGCCCTTTGTCTCCGTTCTTTGTCAATGCATGAATGTGTTCGTTGCCTAGCCAGAACTCGCCAGAAACATTGCCAAATCCGTATTTGTACGTCTCCCAATCGTTGTTAAATTCAACAGAGCCATTTATTCTTCGTTGCATGTNTGAACCCAAACTACAAAACAATGCAATCGAATCATTTTTGTTGACTCCAACTGAATGCTGACTAAAAACATGCAGCAGTCAGTCGAGTGTGCCGCTTTATTGGGACTAGTACGATAATGATGAATTTTAAGCTAAAAAAACAACAACATCATCCTATGGTGATGCTCTGGAAATGCAAAATGACTTCAACAAGCTTTGAAAGTGGAAAAGAATTGGCAGACGGTGTTCCACCTGGACACGTATAGACTACTGACAGTTACCAGGTAACAAAGTCCGACTAGCTAACCAGCTCCAGGGCAGTATACTTTTTCATGTTGTGTCTGTCAAGTACTACAGAGTAACTATCAAGAATAACCTGAATTAAAATCTAGACATTAATAATATCACGTCAGAATCTAATAACATCGCCGAATTCCTCATGCACAACTTCCGAATTAACTCAGTGTCAATGAAGATTGTTGCCTGGAAGTCCCTGTTGACCCCTTTGGTGGATTGAGAATCGACTGTTTGAGACGCTCACATAAACGAGGACGTACACGAATTAGAATCGTTCAAAGCAGCCTGGCAACACATTCCGAGCACACCACATAATGTGAATGCATTTACTCGTTAAAGCCAAAGTTGATCATTTTGATTTGTATGTAGTTTACTTCGGTTGAACGCTTTTAACTGAGTTACACAGGTGGTGTGAGAAATTTAATAGATCAGGAAGATACACTGAATATGAGCAGCTGCATAATATGATAGTTTGAGCTTACCTGGCGTCTAATCATTGTTATCTACTTACGTATTGCATTGTATTTTTATGTTTATTTACTAACTACATTGGAGTAACCTTCGTGATCGAGGTCGACTAAGTCACAGTGTTTATTCTATTTTACTAATCTCCTTTGGACGCTTGTAATGGTTCCTACAGGAACTATACCAAACGTTATTTGAGTTTCCAAATAAATCAGTTCTCGAAAGGGATATTGCAGTAGGCTATTGCAGCTCAGAAGAAGCTTTGAATAGTCTGTAGAATCGTGATGTACATTTGTCTTTGTCCCGCCCGCCCTAAAGTTGACAAGGTCCATTTTTGCGTACACAATTCTGTTGAAGTTTGCATTGCACTGCCTGTTGCAAGACTCGATTATTCGTACGGCTTGACCTGTTACTCGTTTCCTGTTCTTTACTTCTGCCTGTTTAAGTGGATCATCTAAATCTTTTCTAGTAATGGAGTTAGAACATTGACCATTCTATGCATAAAGTCGGAAATGATCCACACCAAAGCGGAGACTGAATTTTGCTATGTTGTTGCAAGCAGCCGTTATAAAACAGTTCGATCAGGCTTTCTTGATGTTGCTATATCGCTATAGCTCTTAGCTTATCAAATTTCAATTCAAATTACTATGTACCACAAACAATTGGTTCATATTATTGTGCTTTTTTATTTCCCACTATCCACCCTGGGTGTTTATTTCATAGAATAATATACTAGGAAAAGTTATCAATTGTTAAACAAATTGTAATGTCCTCAGATAAATATTTTGCCTCTTGATAAAAGACAATAATGAAGTTGAAAGACGAAGACTCTTTAAACTACTAGTAAGCCATACGATAAGCAACAGAAAGGAAACAAAGTAATGTACCAGTGAGAATAATAGAGCATAACCTTTCTTAATCACTAATTACTAATCTTATAATAAGACATATATTAATAATAACTAATCTTACAATATAGTTGCAATGTTTTTTATGCCGCAAAGCGAAGTCAGGGAATATAAGTGTGTCAATATCTTTAATCAACAAAAGGAAGTATTACAACTCAACAATGTTCTACTGACCTTTCCCAGAGGGTTCCACTTCACAGAACAATGGCACCCTGATGTCTGAGATGTTGAACAAATGCACTCCTGTTGTTGTGATCGATGGTAGATCAACCAGTTCTAAAATGACATGCAACGTCTCACTTGACTGATTATTGCTGAGTTTCCGTGAAGCGCAACAGCCGTGTCGCTACAGCCGTGTCGACACTGCTACGGCGACACTGCTATGGCGACAAGCGTTGTTGTTTCCATTAGGCGCTAGACAGTTTTGAGATCTGGTTACTCGCCTCGTTACAGTAACCCATCAACCTCACTTTTATTCCCAGTCGTTGATGTGATAAAAAGTGGTCCTACGTGATGTTTTTGTTTAATTCTGTCTCTTGCATCGATGCTGCATCTATTGAATCAGATGCTAATGAGTTTTCCTCTTGAAATTTGAGCGAACCTGTTTGTGCATGAGGCTCAGCTTCTTGAGAATGAGGTCGCTAGGGAATAGCGCTAGGCTTGCTTTTTCCATGATGAGCAACAGCCGTGTCGCTTCACTGTGTCGCTACAGCCTAGTGCTTCACCCGGAAGCCATTTAAAGCCAGTTAATGTCTGTTTCAATTAGGCGACGAGCGTAGCGACACGGCTGTTGCGCTTCATGGAAACACAGTATAGCATGGTATGCACGTGAGATTTCAAAGGTGCATTTGCAAGGACGATTAATATATTCGTCAAGACAAACAAAATGTCATATTTAATCAGCCGGTGGATTCTTTCAATATAACATTAAAATATCATACTTATCACTTGGTAGAAAAATTGTACCAGATGTTCAGATATGTGAATTCATTGTGATCCGAGGAAAGTTTATGGCAAATGCATAAAGAAAAATATCGCTTCTATGATTTATGAGGAATCAATGGATATTATAGCTTTTATTCCAGATTTTCTTCTATTTCTCATAACAAAGAAACGAAATATCGTTCTTCAACAGCAGTCATTTATCTGTTTCTTTGAATCCCAGTGATAGGTTAAGATACATGTTTGCATTAATCTTTTCACCTCCATTATTTCAGAGATTTTAAGTCATGTCAAAGACAAAACCATAGAAACGGATTATTTCTAGTTTAAGTCCATGAACATTGCTTTTACCTTTGCATTCATCTTGTTGGCAAGGAGACGGTAGCTGTTGGCTCTGTGTGTCGCATGGTTTTCCGTTACATTGTGGCTGTGAACAAGTTCTCAAGTGGAATCCAATGAGTAGTTGTGGTGAACGGAATTTTGTGTCCAGTTCCCATGGAGACCATTCGCCGTCAACTATAAATCGAAATCACTGCAGCAGTAACTCATGCTGAAAACAGATACGATGAAGTTTGTATCTATCATCAAGCCTGTAATGTATCACAGATTTGATGATTGCAAACGTCACAGTAAATGCATGGGAAATTCAATGACATCGTTTACAGCATTTTTCATATCACTGCTGGCATTTCCTGAGCAAATGACCTAATCTGTTTGTGTGCTTCTATGTTCCTCGCTCCAACATAGCTAGGGGCACATTGCGTTCCTGTTGACGTTTAGTAGATTGTCTTAAAATACTGCTGTGAAAATAATGCCTGAATATCTTCTTTCTGGCTGCCAGTCTACGCATACTTTTTAATTCCAAGCCTGGATCGATAGGTGAATCCATGAAACGCATTTGGTGCTTTATTGACCATATTCTTTTTCCGATGTAATTAAATACATGAGGCAAGCATTTTTCACATTTTTGGTTTAAATCACGGTACAATATGTAAAATAATCTCGAATCAAATTAGAGCTATTAAAAAATAATAACAGTAAAGAAATAATTTAGCAACTTACAAATGAAACACATGCTCAGGTCTCGCAGCATCTTGTCCTTGGTAGTTCCACAAATAGACACAGAGTTGCCTCTCTGAATGGTCATTAGGGTGAAAAAACAACGATTTTCGAAATTCCAACGGGAGACGGGTTCAATCGATGCTAAATAGGTTAGAATGAATGCATGGATTGCATGCAAAAGAAAAATTAATTCGAAGAACGTTTAGAGATGCCTCATGAATTGTTTGTGTTTTTGCCGCTGGTTGAAGCAATCGATATTCCCGTGCTGCGTTCGGCGATTGTCGTTCTGCGATTGTCTGCGTTCTGCGATTGTCGTTCTGTGTGTCATGCAGGTCACTCTGGGAGTGCTGCTGGTACCATGTATTCCAGTACAACCTGTGTCATGGTCGGGCTATCGGCGACTAAACCCGATTCCCCCGTCTGTGTGAGCAGACGCGGATGGTGGCTAGACACCCAGCAGGACAAAAAAACAACACCTGTCAAAGGGCGGATGAACCTGATCCCAATTCAGGTCAACGGCCATCTAGCACCACCTCCAGGAAGGTCACCTGTGAAACCTGCAGTGGTGAGTTTTTTTGTTCGTCCCGTGATTCGGTCCAGCAGTTTTGAGCCTCCCCTGTGGAAGTGTGTCCAGTATTGCGCACAACTGGAACCACTCAAATCAATTCTGGCGCAACTACCGTTATTCTTTCAACATGTTAAATAGTTCTTCCACTCATCATACGGGCTCGGTCTTCGCCCCGGTTAACAAGGACCGCGTTCTCTGCAATGGCTTCCCGGCAGACTCGCAAAATGGACAATGGGAGCCCCCGCCTGTAGCTTGTACATGACTGCCCAGGCAGCTCTTGTGTTGCGAATGCTACTGGGCATAAAGAAACAAGAAAATTTACAAAAACAAGAAATAGTTGTGAGGCTGTTATTAGAAACATCGATTGTTGGAATATCCGAACTTTGCTTGATCGCTCATCTGATGCTGCAATCAGGAGAACTGGTCTCATCTCTAAAGAACTTTTTAGATATTTCATGGACATCACTGCCCTCTCTGAAACTCGTCTAGCTTCTCAGGGCTCACTTATAGAACATCTCCCTTATAGAAGTAGCTATCACTTCTTCTGGCCTGGCAAGCCAGAAGAAGAGAAAAAAGAAAGTGGAGTTGGTTTTGTCATCAAGGATCATTTGTTGAAACATCTGGTTGGATCCCCCATATGTCATAGTGATCGTTTAATGTTAATGTGCATTAAACTAGAAGAAAATCATTTTGTATCTTTCATATCTGCATATGCTCCAACTTTACAGGCTGATGAGTCTGTAAAAGAGTCATTTTACGACTAACTCTTTTAAGTCACAAGCAACAT
>OFHS01003938.1:0-10515 GCA_900245855.1 Calvadosia cruxmelitensis | reverse complement strand
TCTCCCCCGTGTGCAATCTACTGTGCACTTTCAATGCAGCTTTTAAGCTGAAGCGCTTGTCACATTTGTTGCATGGAAATGGTCTTTCACCGGTGTGTATTCTGCGATGCGCTTGAAACTTGCTCTTATCTTTAAAGCATTTGCCACAATCTTCACATTTGTATGCTCGTGTCTTCTCTTCCGTGCGACTGTGTGCATCGTATAATTCTTTAAACGTGAAACCTTTCCCGCACGAAAGACACGTAAATGGCAAGCTCTCTTGATTGTTGTGGAAGGTCTTGAGTTTCTCCATTAGGAAATCATGCGTGAACAATTGTCCACATTTGTTGCAAGTGAATGCCTTGCCCCCGTAATGCCGTTGAAGATGATTCCATAGCTTGACTCTGTCAGGAAAACGCTTACTGCAAAGATTACAAGGGAACTTTCTAAGAGTATCATCGTGGGTTTTCTTATGCTGTTCGAGGTCGCCCACAACAGCATATTTTAAGTCGCACAGGTCACATTCATATATCTTTGGTCCACCGTGAAGCCGTAATTTGTGATTGCGAAGGGCCTCCAGTCCGCTCAGTGTTTTTCCACAGATGTTACACGAGACTCGTTTGGAAATCAGATCTTCTCTTTCCGCTTCATTGTCTTTTTGCCGCTCTATTCTTGATTCATTTGCTTGAGATGTTGTTTTTCCTCTGCAGTATTTCATATGATGATACAGTTTGTCAGCAGTAGTGAATATGTGATTGGTGCAGTAGCCGCATGGATAACCTGAAAAGACAAACAGAAACAGAAGGGTCAATATATACTATATAGGCATAGCCTATACAGAGTAGTCAGGTTAGACAAAATTGTTGTTGACAGTTACAGGCTTGATGCCAAGATCATTAGCATAGTCGTTGCCATACCAGACCAACAGTTCAGTACCCGCTGGCACAGGTTTGTAAGTGCGATAGAAGATGTCATCCTTATATTGGAAGGCGTACAGATTCTGTTCTGCTTCTACTCTTGCACAGTTGATAAAACGCATCCAGTTACCGTGAGCCTCATCAGTACCATCAATGCAACACTTGACTTTTCCACTTTCAAAAACCTGTACAATGACAGTGATGACGATTAATCAGAGTAATTGATTTCGTTGTATAATATTCTATTTTAACATAGTAATTGCTATCACTTTGAAAATAATCCGTATGATTTGAATTCTAGGGGCTATATATTTTTGGTTCGATTAGCTCTCGTGTACAAATTCAAACACTGGCCTGGCAACGCACTAATGTAGGCCATTGTGAAACAACGATCAGCGTCAGCAGCTCTTGTCGAGTATGTTTTAAATGTACCACTTTCCAGTGATTCAACAAAACGAGGAAAGCTATTTGAGATGATTGACAGGATGGCAGCTGGGCTTGAGAGACATTTTAATGGAAGCGTTATCTTGATTACAAAAGGAATCTCTGCCTTGCTTGCGTCTAGTTTGTGCGATGTGTCTTGAAGAATTTTCGATGTTTGAACTTGCACAACTGTATAAAAGAAGACTGCACTACCCATCTTTTTACAATTGACGAAGCGCAGTCCTAGTGCATGTGGGTATGCAAGTGTTTCTGGCACGTGATTTTAAGTTGAAATTGACAATATTGACAGCTAGGATCAATCCATGAGATTGACCATCACTGACACGAGTACGGCTGACTGCGTTTAAACCATAGCAATTTCGTGGCGTCTTCACCTTTGGCAGAAGTCAACTAAATTTACTATTTTACTTGCAGTCAACTTTATTTACTATTTTACTTGCAGTGTTGCCAGAGTATTTAATCAAAGGCGTAGAATTTTGTTTATAATACATATTTTCGACAACTTACCTCCCAAACGTATGTGTTATCATAGTTTTCTCCCAACTGCGCTGGACTGACACGAGTTCCTTCATAAGGTCCAAATCTGTGCTCACTCTGTAAGTCTTTTGTAGTAAACACACCCATCCCTGCACCTGGAATGGTGGAGCTCTTCAGTTTAAGTCCAGTCGGAAGGGAACAGCGAGCATAAGAAGGCTTGTTCTTAACTTTCTTCTGAGATAGACTAGATGTTCCAGCTTGGCTTTGATTTCCTGAAACAAATTTAGAAATGTCGAACTTTACCTAAGCAGATTTAAGCTTGTCTGTTTATAGATTGACTTTTGACTTACTACTGGATGCCCTGGTTATACGGCAGTTTTTAGATGCTCTTCTATTTGTTGTGTAGCAGTTGTCCAAAGATTCGTTGGTGCTTTGATCGTTGCTATCAATGTTGCCAAGTGAAGAGTGGTTCTTAGGTTGCAATGCAGAAGATATAGAAGGGTTGACATCTATGACTGTCCTCTCGTCATTTCCCTCAGCTACAACTGGTTTTGCAATCTGCATAGGAGTATACGTTGAAGTTGTTGGTGAAGATTCTTCAACGGGTAAAGCACCTTCTGGCAATGGAGGGATCCTATGCTTGTTCCTCCTCGTCCGTTGGGATCTTTTTAGCGGTACAGGCTCACCAAATATTGCTATTTTTTGAGAAGCAAGTTCTATAATTGAAGGATCCAATTCGATTGCTTTTGGATTTTTTATGGGAACTTCTGGTTTGGATGCATCCAATTTTTGAGACTCTTTTACATCGGAGGGTTCCTCGGCATAGGTAGGGCATGTTCTTTTTGCCGACCGGCATGTGTTTGGTTGCGCTATTTCTTTCGTGTTATTGTTCTGAACTTCATGACCCACAGCACGAGGAAGATTCCCTTTCTCATAATTGGAAGAATTTGAAGAATCTAACGAGGAAACGTTCGTAAGAATAGAGAGTGATTAATTGATTGCTGATTAGCAAATGTTAAATTTACGGCATACATATAGGTAAACACATAATTATAAGTTTCAGAAGCGGCGATTGTGTTGCAAGAGAAAAATGTTGCCAGTGAAGAACAATCCTAAAAGTTGATGGTCATGGAAATGGTAATAAGTTCAACTAATAAGGAACATGGATTAATGCTCTACAAACAACATATCTCAGCTGATGCCCAAGAGGCAGTTGTCGATCTTACCTGTACTCTCAAAATTCAGTGATAAATTGCTGGTTAAATTGGGCTCTATTCTTCAAAAATGCAGTTAATTTGAACCTCCGACTTTTATTTTGATATGAACGGATAACTTAAAAAAGTAATTCTTGTAAAAATGTCTAATACAATATAATTGATTTCCAAAACATTGAAAACTATAAAATTACTCTAGAAATATTTACAATACTTACTACTAAACTTATTTATTAAGAAAAAAAAGCAGTTCACTGTAGAGAAAAAAAACTGAGGAACGTTCACTGTAGAGGAACATGCTGAGATATCCTCACCTTGAATCGAAGAAGGTGATATATTGACGATGGGGCATGGTATCTCTGTGGCATTCTGCAAACAAGGCACTTGGAAGCACAGCCTTACTCCTTCTGTTGTTGCTACCTCCATATAAGCTGGGAATATGATGTGATACTTTGAGGAGAAATTAAATGTCTTATTGTTTATTTGCTTCATTCTTTGCCAGCCTTCTGGAAGGAGGATATCCACTGAGGAGATCTTGTCATTTTGCAAAGAGCTGTAAAAAGTATGCAATCAGAAATGACTTTTAATGAAGCTAAATAACATTTCTGCGTAGTTAAAGGCAAGACCAAGATCGTAGTACGAAATCTAGTAACGGGGCTAGTCTGGGTCGAGTCGTGCTCAGGCTCCTGTCCGACGGAGCTCGCCACGTGAGACTGACGTTAGTGGTCCTGGTTCCGTGTGATCTGGCCATCGTGATCTGGTGGCCTTGCCCTATCAAGGTGCTATAGTGGGTCACTCATTCTATCTGGATATTGCGGGCGAAGACAGCTACACCACTGCTAAACACACGGAAACAGATCGATGAGGCGTCGGACAATGGAATCGCGCATAAATTTCCCCACCCATCCTACCTCAGCATAAAATATGATATATTAACATCAAATGGTAAGTAAGTAAATAGATGTAGTTTCCACTGATTATCAGTGTGACGGTGCCCCTTTGGGTCGGGGGTTGTGACAGGGCTCTCATACGAGGAGAATCCAACGCATGTCGCAAACCTCCCATCGGATAGCACCACGGCCACACTCATCTTGGGCTGATGAGTTTAATGTTCACTACATTCTTTACGATTCACATCGCATAGGCAAAATGCTAACGTGGGGTATTTCTTCCCGTTCAACATTCGGAATTGCGGATACATAATATGCAATAGAAGGACGAAAATTAAATTTTTACATAGTGATACTTATATACAGTCACACCCATATCACATCGGTTAATATCACAACCCGCTTAATATCACTTCAGTTTGATAACCAAGCTCTGTCAGAATCAACTATTGTTACCCTCTTAATATCACAATCCGCTTATTATCACGATTTTTGACTGGAAATTCATAGTGATGTTAACGAGATTTCGCTGTAAAGGCCACTCTTCATAATCTTAAAATGATGCTTTCTAAAGAAATCAACCTGGACAGAAAGGCCACCTATGTATAAGCCTAAAGGTCGTTTTCCTCAGGTCCCAAAGGTGACCGTTATAGACAGGTCTCACTGTACAATGATCTACAAATTAGTCAATATATATTATGTCATCCGCACATGAAGCTACAATGGATTAATACGCTAAAAGTCCTATTTATAAAATGCTTACTATGAATTTAGTATCTCCACGCTGAGAACCTTCTGGCTGCTGTTTTCAAATTTTACAAACACGTGTTGCTGTGAAGGAAACCTTGACTGAGTTGCGTTACATGGATTTTGTTGGAGTTGCAGCTGAGGGACAATTCCTGTAATAAAATGCACGTGAAGAAACTAGCAGTGAATATATATAAAGTTCCTGGACTATATTCAACTGGCAGTAATTTTCTTATCAGCACATTGTAACTTGGTTAATATCACACCCTCGGGAAAATTGTAAAACGTGATATTATCCGAGTCGTGACAATAACCGAGTCTCATACTCAGACCTCTAATTTTGCAGGAACGACTCAAACAATATCGAAAAGCGGGCCATAGAACAGCAAACTCTGTATCAAAATCAAACAGAGCTATTACGTAGAGATTTAAGCAACGAAAAAACTCATTTTTTCTTGGGTTTGTCACGCTCAGTAAGGCGAACACAATAAATATACATTTCATCAACTTTTCCTTTCACTACAATTGCGGTGCCTATAAATTCGATAATTCGATGTTGCTGTGACAGATGTCTCTGGTAATGAGTTCCACCAAGGAGTAACTCTGTTGACAGATTGATGCTGCACAGAAGTTAATTTACAAATTGAGTATTGCTTTAATTTCGTCGAATGTCCACACATGAAACTTATTAACACCATATGCACAAAATGAAATAATTGTTAAGTCTACTAAATTATGAGAAATTTTAAACAACACGTATAAATCACGCTTGATGCGCCGCAACTCCAGAGGCTCCAGATCGAGTGCTTGCAATCACTTGTTGTGTGGTATGTTACTTATTAACGATAGGCCTTTTGTTTGTTGCATGTCATTGTAAATGGCTTAAGTCTCATTGTTATCATCTACTAAGAGATTCAGATTACTCTTCTGTCTGTTCTCGCCTAATTATCTAAGTGAGAAAAGAGATTTCGCTAAAAGAGGTTTCACACGATGCAATATATTGCATGCGATGTTGATCTTATACCATCATAAGCATCATGATGCAGCATTGCAGCAGTATGTAATTAATTTACACCAGTTAAGTACTGTGCTAGCACCTTCGATTGTTTCTATTGAGAGTAGGACTATTAGGTAGAGCCAACTAGCTGCTTATAGATTGCATTGCATGCAACACATTTCACCCGTGAGGCTGCCTTAAATCCTGAACGATTTGTCTTTATCATTATCATCATCACTATGAAGTGTCAAATGACTTGAAAACAAATTAAATTAATTCATGAATCATAATTAGGATAAAATATCTCAGGAAAACTAATTGCTCCTTAACTTCAGTGTCTTGAAAAACAGTTGCTTTGAATTATTGCAACTAGTTACAGTTGGTAGTTAATTAGCGAAATGTAATTGAAAACGTCCCCTAGAAAGTAGCTTTGCAAGTACAGTCAAACCTGTATTAGTGATTACCTTTATAAAGCAGCCACCTGTGTATAAAAACCGTTCTTCATAACCCCAAAATGATACCTTCTATAGGAATTAGCCTAGACAGAAAGGCCACCTGTCTATAAATCCGGGAGAGGACATTTGACCCATCGCTCTCACCTTGAGAAGGCACAAGTGTATAAATCACGAGGAAATTGTTAGGAGCATTTTGAAAAGAGGGAATTCGGAGACCCAACTTTGTCCTTCCCTTTGTCGTTAACACCAAGTCAGCCGGGAATGTTATTTGCAATTTGGAGGAGAATTGGAAATGTGCTTTGTTTATTTGATTCATTTTTTGCCAGCATTTTTGAATATATATTTCCACGAGCAAGATCCCTTCCCTGTGAAAGAATCGAGAGGAGACAAATTACATTATGTTACATGAAAGTATAGCGTACCTAATTATTCGTAGCCTCTTTTCTCGTGTCAATTAGCCTCTTATGTTAATCTGTATTTTCCCATTTCCGTTTGGCACATATAAATACCATTGCCCGTCTGTATGAGGTCTGCTCTAAACCATTCAATAATAATAACAACAACAACAACAACAATCAAACAACAATCAGACTGCAATCACACAACACGTGGTAATTCAAAGAAGCTAAAGCCATCAGCCATTCCTGTTAATAATTCTACGCTATATTCTTTCAGTAATCGAGTCCTTCCTGTGTGGAATTCCCTTACCGATGATGTTGTTACCTCTGTTTCATTTTCTGTTTTTAAACGTCGTTTAGATTCTGTAAATTTATCGCGCTTTTGTAAATGTTATTAGGCTGCACGTATAGTGTAAGTAGTTTTACTTTCCTGTGCTTGCCTGTCAATCATTATTACTTATTTTGACAAATAAATCAAATCAAATCAAAACAACAACAAAAACAAAAACAACAACAACAACAACAACAAAATAATTATGGTAATAATAACAATAATAATAAACGATAACTAATAATATATAATAGATAATAGTACATAATTAATGATAAAAATATCCTATCTGTTTATTATTATTATTGTACAATAAACATTCTGTTTATGCCTGCTTCCTCGCTGTTGAGATGTGCAGGTGTTTTGAGATGTGCATGATTTTCCGTGCAAACACGCCCTTTTGCAATCTTGTAAAGCATGTCCATTTCGATATGTAAGCAAGTTGACCTACAGTATGTCACATTAAATGAAACCAGGATGTTGCTAATTGTTAGAAACGCATTCAACCGTACTCTGATCTATGATGGTCAATTTCAATCATTGTTTTGTGCTGTCAAAATTGTTGATTTCAGCTCAAAACCACATGACTAAAAACGAAACTGTAATCCAAAATTACTAAATATCTCTACATGCCAAAATTACTTATTATACTGGGAGTGGGAGGGATAAGTATGGTGATGGCCGTGATGAAGTTTAAATGTGGCTATATGAAATATAAGCGAATTAAGCTAAGACAATTTGTGCGGCAGCGTTTGAGAAAGGGAGCCTGGACCCTAATTCCAGGGATCACTGGCACTAGGTACTAGTAATAGACCATTTTAACGAACTACCATTATGGAAAAAATGGTGCATTTGTGGGGCATGTTGGGTGCCTGAAGAAGCGAAGAAACTGGGTTTCTGACTCAAAATATTAACGACAATCATTTGTTTAAGCAAAGCAGCACAACTTGAAGAGATCTGCATCAATATCAAATCCATCTTTCTCTATATTCCGAAATCAGAGAAATCAACCTTCCCCATAATACACTTGCTTTTTCCGAAAAGGTAGCTTGCAATAATGGTCTATTACTTTGTATCCCTACATGCAGTGTGAGTGCTAGTCGTCAATCTAACGTACGTTCAGTCTTATTGCAAGTGAAGATACAATCCCGAGAGACTGTAAAACGTAAAGAACAATTTTGACAGCGCCGAAGGACAACCATTGAAATGGACGATCACAGGAAAGAGTACATAAATGTGCTTCAAGCAAAAGGTCATCCTGATGAGACAATGCGTAGCAAATGTTAAACTATCATCTACCTAAAACTGAACCAGGCCAAATCATGGTAACATTTAAAAGTTCACTTGCTGTTTTTAATGTATTTTTTCAAATTTAAAGCACCTTTGTTCATACCTAAACAAATATTGTGAAACATAGGATTGGTTTGAGTTCAATGACATCAGTACCCACCAAACACCAGGCACTACAGTAGTGGAAACCTTTCGAGAATCCGCTATGCACAGCTCCGAACGTTTCGGTATAAGCGGCAAACTGACGTCTGCCACAAGTCATAACAACAGGGAAATGCTGTGCTTCAATCCTATTCAACCGTAGCCTTATCCATGAAGTTCAATCTCCAAGACTGCTCTTGGTTGTCAAAATTGTATATTTCAACTCAAAGTCTGTTACATCTATATCCTGAAATGCGATATGAGGATTTGCATAATTAGCATCTGTTTAAGTAATTGACAGCTGGTAAAGGAGGACATCTTAAAAAGTAAGGACTTTGATGGAGAATAAAAAGAAATCACAAAAATAAAAAATATTTTGTTAAAACAATAACAAATTATTAATCATTAATTTTAATAAATAAATAATCAGACAAAAGAAATAATTGTTCCCTAGCTTTGTCAATAGACCATTTTCACAAGCTACCATTTTGGGAAAACAAATGCATTAGGGGGCAGGTTGATGTCTCTGATTTCGGAATACGGAGAAAATTGGATTTGATACTGATGCAGATTTCTTCAAGCTGCGCTACTTTGCTTAAACATATGACTGTTGTTAATATTCTGGGTCAAAAACCCAGCTTCTTCGCTGCTTCAGGCACTCAACTTGCCCCACAATGCACTGGTTTTTCCCATAATGGTAGCTCGTGAAAAGGGTCTATTGCCCAATGTGATCATACTAACCCCAAGTTCAAGACGTGCATATCAAGGAATTTCTGAGAGTTGCTTCTTTCAAATCTCACCAAGAAGCACTGCTGCGGATATGAAGCTGATGGAGCAACATTGTGGTAATATAACTGGAGTGGGGTTGTAGGACCGTTTCCTGAAATGTATAATTTGCATTCAACCAAATCAGGCATTTTGGATACTTCGGATTTTAAAATGAAGCTGTAGCGTATATCTATAGTTAGGCATCGTATAAGATTTCGGCAATCAAGTGTTAAGGCAGCTGTCTATTGTTGTTAGCGTCGGTTATAATTCAAATGATAGAGCTGTCTACTGTTGTGACTTGTGAGTGCTTGATATAACCTGTAATTTATTTATTAAACGCCAGTGTCTTGCGGTAGCCTTGGCGTTCGTGCAGCGAATGATTTAGCCCTGCCCTCTTTCCTTTCTTCCGTAACCGCAACGTCGGATTTGGTGCATGCCATTGTGTCCCTGCAGTTCCCAGTGACTGTACAGTGCCCATGTTCGATGTTGCTCTCGGTAAATGGAGGCATATCACACATGCCGATGACCCTCCAAACCCATCAAGACAAAGATCGTGGGATCTACCACTGGCAGAAACAGCGTACAACAAAGCTTTCCAATGAAGCTCGATTACGTGCCGCCCGAGAAATAGAGTCTGTTGAATGGCTGAATGCACTACCATCGGCTACCTTGGGACTTTTCTTGCCGGACGACCAGCTCAGAATAGCAGCGGCACTTCGCCTAGGCCTGAAAGTTTGTGAGCAACACATCTGCCGCTACGGAGAAACTGTCGAAGTAGATGGTCATCATTGCTTGATGTGCCGAAAGTCCGCTGGCAGATATTCGAGACATTCAGAGGTGAACTCCATTGTACACCGAGCACTAAGATCTGTATACATATCATCGATGCTGGAACCCTCTGGACTAGCAAGAGACGAAGGGAAGCGTCCAGAAGGTATGACACAGATACCCTGGAAGCGTGGTAAGTGTCTTCACCTGTGTAGATTCCTTTGCTGCATCTCATTTTCCTAGATCATCCGCATCAACAGGAGCAGCAGCTTGCGAAGCGGAATTAAAAAAGGAAAAACTATGCTGCTTTGTCAGACACCTACATTGTCCAGTCCATCGCAGCAGAAACACTCGGTACCCTTGGACAGGCCAGCAAGATCTTCCGTAATGAGCTTGGGTCCATTCTCAACAAGACATCCGATGAGAAGAAATAAAAGTTCCATTTTTCCTAAAGACTGAGCATTGCCATCCAGCGAGGAAATGCAATCAGCGTCCGTGAAACATTTGATGAACAGCATGATTGCAATTTTAGTGTTTAGGAGTAATTTTATAATAGGTTTTTTATGTCGTAAAATTGTATAGTTTAAGGATAGTTAAGTAGAAATGTATAGCTTGTGATATCAACAGTAAACAATATATTGATTGATAGATAGATTGATTGATTGATTGATTGATTGATTGATTGATTGATTGATTGAT
>OFHS01003937.1:618-12963 GCA_900245855.1 Calvadosia cruxmelitensis | reverse complement strand
TTAGTATTTTAAGTAGTTATATGTTTAGCATGTTAATTAGTTTTTAGTTTAAATATGTATTTTCTAAGTGATTGAATTCATTTTGTAATTTGAGAATTGAAAGAAATAAAAGGTGCCATTAACGGGGCTACACTGTAGCTATATAATGCATAATTATTTGATAGATCGTTGCTGGTCCTACGACAGGGAGAGATGGCAGAGTTTCAAGGAGTACATATTGCACCGTAAAAAACTGCTACATATGCAACTAAACTGACTATACCCGATTACTACTTATTACTGAACTTCCTTTGATTTTCTCTTTCTCATCTTTCTTTGTATTTAAATCCCAGAATTTTATCAGTTCTTTTCTTTGCTTCTCTTAATATTCAACAAACTTGTATAATTATTTCTCTACTTCAATTTATAAACCTGTAATTCTAGGGCTTCCCAAACAAACAAGCATTTGTGCTTACGGGATAATCCTGACCATGTATTTTTTTATACTTCAAATCATCATATTTGTATATGGCCGTTGGTGCCAGAGCTGAGAGCTCTATGTCGTGAGACACAGCGTAGAATACAAAGACAGGCGGAGTTGTTGACACGACGAAGTACAGACGGCAAAGAGGATGATTACAATATGACACACCTACATATTCATAAAGTAAAACCTCACTAATATCACTATGATTTTCCAGTCAAAAATCATGATATTAATTGGGTCGTGATATATAGTGGGTACAAACAGTTTATTCTCGTAGAGCTTGGAAGTTCTCAACGTAAAGTGATATTAAGCGGGTTGTGATATTAACCGAGGTGATATTAACGGGGTTACATTGTACAATGCTTAATAAACAATGACGACATCACGTTCACACCAACCACGCGTCAGCACTACAAAAGTATGACTGGGAAATCGTTGGAACACAGATAATTGGTTTCATAAAACCCCTTGCGTTATTATCCGTAATTATTCTAAACAGCATCGACTGTACTTACATTTTCCATAAAACGCCCGTCCCTCTGTCCAGTCCTGATGTATCCCTGCCAGGAAAAAGTGGGGCACTTTTGACAACTTTGGACTGAGCTTTACCATATCTTCCCGAAATTCTTCAATAGAAATACCCTCTTCATACACCCTTGTGACTTTCTCTTTAGTTTTAGCTTGATCGACACCAGGTATCGGAACACCTTCAAATCCTGATGGGCACATAAGGGAAAGACTTTTGATATCATCCGGGTGCCTCACCGCATACAGTCCGCTGAGTAAACCACCCATCGAGTAACCAAGGAGATGGAATTTACTCTTGTGCAGGCCAAGCGTATCGACGAACTGAAAAAAAAAAAAGTTACATGCTGAAATTAAAGAATCCGCGAGTATTTTTCTATAAAGTTATATCATATGATGAAGTATTGGACTTAAATGCTTTAATTTCGTCCTACACTTAGACGGCTGGCAGAAAACACACTGAAAAAACATTTTATGGACAAGAATTGTTTTCTTGTTTCAAGTATCAATTTTCTTAAAATAAGACTTGGTCGGTGGAAGAACAACAGCAACATTCATAGTTGGCTTTTGTTGCTTAGAGCGTGGACAAGCTTAGTATTTGTTTACTAGATTTAAGAATATTATTCCTTGAATAAGAACTTTTTTCTTAAAATTGGAACACTTTTAGTGCAGCTATGAGTTGTTGAATGAGAATGTATTGAAATGATGAACATGATATAGCAAGAAAATTGAAGAAATATTATTAGTCCACAGAAATGTTCTTAGTATGAAAAGTATTGTGATTTATCGTCATGACAACCAACCTCGTTTGCACATCGATTGTCAGCATGAGACGGGTTCTTATGCAATTGGATCACTCAAGCGATCATCGAGAATCGGCAACGAAAAGAGACTTTTAAACACAAAATAGAAAATAATTTTAGGGACCCAACCCACTTAGTGTTGCCGACAATAATCAGAATTACTTCAACAACTGACCATTTTCACTGTTTCCAGCATTTCATCACAAGTTACACCATATTCCAGACTTCGAGTGCTTTCGCCATGACCAGGAAGATCAACTGCTATAATTCGACAAGGTTCATCTTTGAAGTGCTTGAAAACGGACAAGAAGTCATTTCTACTTCCAGAGAAACCGTGAAGTGCGAGTATTGTGTATTCCGCATTTGGATGGCATTTTTCCATGTATTTAAGCTTGAAGGTGCCTTTGCGAATCATCAGGGATTTTATTTGAAATCCAGCCCAATAGCTTTGAAATCTAAAATCAACAATTTGCGCACAGTCAAACCTGTGTTAGAAGCCATCTCAGCCGCCACCTGTGTATAAAGTCCACTATTCAAAACCCAAAAATGATACTTTCTATAGAAATCAGCCTAAACAGAAAGGTTACCTGTCTATAAAGGTCATTTTCTCAGGTCCCAGATGTGACCGTTATAGACATGTTTCACTGTATTAGAATTTCAGATATATGTCTGACAAATAAATACAGTTAACATGAAATTAATCCATTGCGACTCATTATTACATCATCTTAACAAAAAGACACATTTTCAGAATTCACTTCACTGAAGAAGATACATTGTAATTAGTAGTTGTTCAATGAATACAATTATTTCACACATTCTAGATAGAAATGCAATAATTGAAATTTTTAGTTAAATTTTAATTTTGTAACTAGTTTAGTATTACAGTTGTTAATTCTTTAAATTGATATACTTATGGTACATTCGCAGAGCATTTAACCATGATTTAAGTGTCATTGTCTTTATATAATCCGGCTCGTAAAATCGTCTATATTTGAGCAGTCTCTCTTATCCTTCAATGCTCAGCTGGACGACACGGAGCAAATTCAACAAATCCAGTAAAACTCTCAATGGACCATGCGCAGTCCCAGTGCATGACGGGATACAAATGTTTTTAGGCACGTGGTTTTGAGCTGAAATCTACAATTTTGACAGCCAAGAACAATAATCGAAATTGACCATCATTGACAAGAGTACGGCTGATTGCGTTGCAAACAAAGCATTTTTCTGGCGTCTTCGCCTGTGGCAGAGGTCAACTCACTTATATACCGACATGCAGTGGGACTGCGCATGGCGGATTGCATTGTATTGCTAACATTTTACAAAATGTCTCCCTTAAAGTCGATTTTATTCTACAATGTTAATGCACATAATTATTATGATAAATTTAAACTGTTAAACAGCAACTAGGAAACATGTTCCCTTTTACTTTATATGTATTTTACGCGCGTTTTATTGTCAAAATTAGAAGAAACCATCTTATAATGTGTTTATTGTCTGTTTGTTTGTACAGAACTCCGAAAGGAACCGCCCCTTTTTAGTGAGTGACACCCGCGATCAAAATCCAGAACGAAATCATTTCCAAATTCCTCGTGTCAAGCTTCAACTATAACAACGAAACATTTCGATGGAATATTGTCCTATCATGAATATTATGGACGCCATACATTTGTAAACTTGAAATAAATGAGCTACTGAGCCGCCATTACATGAAAACAAGAACATATGTGAACAAAACAAAGGCTTACCCCTTTTGCTTACCTTGTCATTGTCTTCAGAAGAAGGCCAGGACGAACTTTCACTACATAAAACGCAACTGTGACAAGGCAGGTCAAAGAAACAGCGACTGCGGACGAGCAACACATCATGCTGAACCCTAAGAACTCCATAATTGAACGCTGGTTTTGATTGATGATGCCTCAAACATGGAACAAGTCAGAACAAGTGACATTGCTAATGTTCACACCTTTGGACATGAAAAATCATGTGACACTTACGTCATCGTTACAAATTTAGACGAATTATGCCTGCTTCAAGACAAACATACTCTCTTCAAGTAAAACTCTTGCTTCTCTTGAAAACGAAACGACCATGGAAAACATACGATGCGAGCACAATACAGACGTAGCGCTATCCAGATCTCTTTGATCGCTTCAGTTCAAGGGCAGACTGCAACATCATCAAGACTAGCAGCAAATTCAGATTACTCAGTCACAGCTCGCTGCTTCATGGAAGCCCACTGTGATAGTTTTACCAGAACAGTCTGCGCTGGGGTTATGACTTTTAAAATAAATTTAAGCTAACTTTAAGTTGAATTATTACATTAAGCTAAATTTTTAAATGTTGAAAATTATGTCCAAATATTACGTTAAAATTAGATCTTTGTTCAGTTCTGTCAAACCATAAACCTGTATTAGCGACCACTTCACAAAGTAGCCACTTGCGTATAAAGGACATTCTTCATACCCCCAAAATGGCTTTTTCTGTAAAAATCAACCTGGACAGAAAAGCCAACTGTTTATAAATATCATTTTTCTCAAGTCTCAAAGTGACCATTGTAGACAGCTTTCACTGTAATTAGTTAACTTGTTCAAACTAGTTACTTTGCGCACAGTAGCGTAGAATACGAAAGGACAAAACAAGTCTTCAAAAATCAAATTCCTAAAACACATACTACTGCATAAATAAAAGTTGTTTACATACTGTAACTACATAGCACTTAACTAGAGCTAGATGATTAGCAATAGATTATAATTATTGTCAAGTAATAAATAGCCAACAAATCAAAGAATCAAAGACAGCAAAATATTGATCAATCGTTTGACCTAATGTCCATGGCTCATGTTCCAAGCTTGCATCGTCTGTTAGGCTCAACAGTGTTAATTTCCATCAAATCATCTCAACTCAAGACCGCTTGCAAGAGATAGCAAATGCATGCTCGACTGGTAAGCTCCATTCTTGACACAGTTTCCTCGCCATCCTTGGCTGTTGTGGATGCTTAAAGAAAGTTCCGGCCTCTAAAAATTGTTTGAAAATTACTAAAGGCAAATGTTCTGGTGTGACAGCATTTGGAACAGCTGTACGCTTCAGTGTAGCGGTCCCGTATATGTATATAGCAAACCTGTGCTATCTCCCATTAGCTAACTCTATGCCTTCGTTCGTTAGGTAACGTAGCATCGACGTCGCATTTTTTTCGCCATTTAGAACCATGCTGCATAGTTCTATTTCTTCCACCATGATGCCATGAGGTCAGCAGTAGTCGTTGATACATCGATCCCATTGTTTGACACTCGATAAACATTGAATTCTTTTTCTTCCTTAGAGACAACCGTGGTAATGTTTTCCTCGCTTTTGGTTGGATAAGAAGTGTACGTTCCATCGTGGTCTTTGACTTGCATGCTAGGTACAAGAAGGACGTAGATTTTGGGTCCAAATAAGCCAATGAGCAGAACGAATGAGCTGATGGTAGCGAATAGGCAAGTGAGGAAGGAGCGCATAAAGTCGTCATCCTTATCGCTTGTAAACATAAACATTGTCACAAATACAGCCCACAGCAAACACGTGATGTACATTGTCACGCCAATGCTTTGCGATTCGTTGAAATTTTTCGGAAACTTTCTCGTTTTGAAGGCATACCACGTGCACATGACGATGAGAGCGAGGCTGACCATAAGGTTCATCATGATTGATATCTCACTGGTATCACATGACTCGATCACGTGATTTGCTCCTGAGGGATGTGTCGTTACGACGTGTGGCGTGTTGGCGACGATCCAGACCAATCCCAGAAGCATTTGCAAAAAGACGATGCAGAAGCTGATCAAGACCTGAGACACAGGGCTCACCATCGGAGGACGGGTGATCTGGGTACGAGCACTCTGGAAAATCCGATAGATGCGATTCAATCGCAAGAAGAGCGGCGCAAAGCAAAGTGAAAGGGCTAGACCCGAGATGAGGCGTTGGATTCCGCATATGACGGGACTGGGTCGAGACAAGTAAGCGAATGGCGATGCGAAGCCAATGTAGATTCCGACCAGGATGATGATTGACAGTTCGCGACTGGTTGCCTTGACGATACGTGACGTATGATACATAGCAAAGACAATCAGTACGAATGTCGTTGCCACTAATCCCAGCACAGTCAAAGCGATATTTATAGCCGGGAGTACGCCATCAATGCTGGCATATTTAATTGGTAGCAGAGTGCAGTTCTTTCGTGCTGCATCGGGCCTGTGAGTCAGCGGGCAAGCTTGACAGCCATGCGCAAGAACCAGTTCATTGTCCGCACACTTGACGCATTGCCAACAGCATTGTGGATTGTGAACAGTCAGCAAGGTCTTCTGGTAATATCCAGGTTGGCATGATGATGAACACAAGGAAACCGGAACCGTGTTTTCGGTAGAGCTTCCGTTAGCCCAGATGATCTTCTCCGGATAAATGTTAAACGTGCGATTATTGTTACGCAATTCAGTCCAATCGCCAACGACATCGAAGAGAACGCTTTTATCTGGTTTGAGCTTCAGATTCAAAATGGAGAACTTGGCTGACACTCCGCCATATTTATTGAAATCAATGTATCCCAATCCTGCGCATACTTGGCCTCCCATTTCAAGGACAGTTTGCATCTGCCGCCAGAGATCGAGGCTGAGGAACTTACTGTAGATTTCCCTTTGGAGACAAGCAGATCGAGTCGCCTCAATTGGACACGTAGCCTCCATAACCTTACGAAATGCGCATGCGTACTTATAAACGGCTTCCATGACAATCTTGACTGGAACGTGTTGATGCAAATGCTGCTTTGACATCAGACTGAACGAGGATGAATTGCAATCTCTCTTGCCGGGGGACGGGTAGAACTCACAGTCGAATACATCAGCCCAGTACTTCAAGAAAAAGTAGTCTTTGTTATTGTGTGGCGTACGAGACAGAAAATAAGACCAAAACTTGTCAATAACCCCCGTCGAGTATGCCATGATGAGTGCACCTTTGGCGATGTCTTCCACTCCTTCGATATGATGCGTATCGGTATCCCAGCTCGTTCCAGACAACCATGTGAACCAACCAGGGGGTATACCAAGTCTTTTGACAGCCAGAAAGAGATTTCTCGTATCTTCCGGCGTTGTAACCAATGCAATAACACGAGCTTTCTTGTCACTGTATAAATTTTTAACTGCCTGGTCGTAATCGTCTTCCGTTGGCGTTGCTGGAATGGTCGACCGTTTAGAAATGCAATGACTATATCCTCTCAGAACGTAGAGCCCGTTGTAAAACTCATCCATTGCTCTCTGTCCTTCGTTACCGTTTGAGTTCACAACTGAAATGTATGTCCATTTAAAATAACCCACAATATCCAACATGGCTGCCACTTGAAGCGAAGCTGAGGGAACCGTACGAAAGAAATTTCCATATTTCCCTCTATCGACCAAATCAATACCGTTGGCATAGTAACTAATCATGGGCATATCAAAGACCCCTAAAACAGGGGAGGCGAGTATGGCTTCATCCGACGTCAGGGGACCAAGTGCCCCTAAGCTTGGTTTAGTCCACATTGACAAGATTTTTGAGCTCAGACTATTTTTCAGCCTCTTCGTCGACTTGCACGTGTCGAAGACATCAATCGCCAAAGTGTTATTGAACAATAAATTATGCTGTTCTTTGTTGATGTTACTAATGACGTATTTCAATGCCTCGTAGAACACAACGCCAGTCACGTGATTGATCTCCCCGCATTCGTCTGGACTTGATCCATTGAATTGATGAAGACCCATCATGGCCAACATGGTGAAAGTCTTGCCATCTAATAACAAGAGCAAACGGAATAAAATTTATACAGTATAAAGATTCAAAGTTTAAACCTGTCTTAAACGACCACTTGCGTCAACATAGCTGACTAACTTGAAGTATTCTGTTATGCAAACCATTTCATTATTGAAAAGAGAAAGGTCTCGCTCCAACGCTAGTCAACACGAGAATGATATTGTATTCGACTTGTTCGGATGGTAATCTTGTGTGTAAAGAATGATTACATTTTAATTTAATTGGATGTTTGCTATGTTGTTGGGAGAACAAGGTCCGTGAGTTTTATCGTTTATGGTCACAGTCAAATTTATCTAGAATGGTCACTTTGGGACCTGAAGAAAATGACCGTTACAGACAGGTGGCCTTTCTGTCCTGGTAGATTTCTGAAAGTCTCTTTTGGGTTTATGAAGAGTGGCCTTTATACACAGGTGGCTGCTCTATGGAGGTGGCTGCTAATACAGGTTTGCCACTGTACTTAATTCGCTATTAGCTAATCGCATGGTTTACTGTTACTTCGTTCTCTGTTTCCTTCGGGAATATTTTGTCAAGCCTGTTTGGAATTATTTATCTACTGTTTGCCTAACCACGGTATAACAGTTTTTCTACAGGTTCAAATAATAAATATAACTCTATGCCTATCTTTAGCAGCACTTGGTACTATTCCACTCAATATAATGTCAGAGCTAGGCCAGATTCGCAACCTTTTTGAACACTATGATTTTCAAGCATTGAACTGTCTTTCTTGAAATTGTTACAAGCATCTGATCATAGAGACTTGACATTAATAAAAACAAAAAATTAAATCACGAAAGCATATTCACTCACCAGTTATCGGTGGATGTCCCAGTAACATCACTGCCGTCATCACCAACGAAACAGCAACACCTACTCTCATTTTGATGGAGTTTCAAAATAATCTGTAATTAAAATATTAAAAGTTCCGATCAGTGAAAGCCAACTGTGCGACTCTGGTGTATTTCTACCCTACCAAACTCAGAGACTCTGACCGCACTCTCCTGCTGTTTCAATACGAGATGTAACAAACAGGGCGGTTCTTTGTATCGTGCAATCTGTTATGCCTACAAGCTTTTGAGCCATTTTACCTCAACAATATTAAACACGCTTTCGCCGGGAGCACCTGCTGTTCATTTGAAAGACTCTCCTATTCCAGACAGGAATTATTCTCGCCTGTACAAGAGTCTAAGTCAGTCCAACACGTGGAATCAAAGATAATAAAATCTACAAAACTAATCTAATTGCTGAATATTTAGTCTCAGAAGCTAATTAAGCATTTAATAAACAGTTAAATACTCCCGTGTTAGTTAAAGATCTGCAAATGAAACTGAAGATACACAATCAATATCAACGTACATATTACAATATTTTGTCTACAGCAGGTTTCAAAGCCGTGCGGTCGGTGGTAAACGTTGTCGAGAGTTACCATGGAGCCGACCACGTGGGAGTGATAGAAAAACAAAAGGCATAGCGACGTTTTAGTGCGAAGTGCGTAACTTATAGAAAGAGCTGATGAAAGCTGGCGGTAGAAGTCTAGAACGGAAAACACTAGGCGAAGTGCGACAAATTAGTAGAATTTTCCAGAGAAGAGAAACTTCTGGCAGAATTCAATGAAATAAAAAGTCAATTTCTGACGTTTAATTCGTAAGATGTTTTCCAATGAAATTTCAACAATTTTGAATTTTGTCTAACCTTTCCAATGAAGATATTAGAATTTTTCATCAAAAGCCTTGACGATCAAACAACTTGAAAGACAAACTGTGCCGCTGTATTTATTATTACCCCAAGCAGATTTTGCCCACATAACTTATCATTCTAAGATTGTATGTTCTGTGAAACAAGCGGGGTAGTTACTACAGAACGTATAGGGATATTTTAAACTTCAAACAAGATTTGTGATTAACGGAACGAACAGCCGTGATTCGAACATTGACAAGCAGATTCTTCCAAACAGTACTGAATACATCCGTGTTTCCTGATGTGTGTTTGATAATTGCTTTGTTTGGCTGTTTGCTAACACAACTAATTTCTAGATTGTTCCGCGGTGTGGTTTTGTTTAGTTGTTTGTAAAATAAAATGAAACGAAATTGGCGACAGCTCACGTAGGATGTTATACCGTAGGCTAAAACTATAAATCAAGTTCATCTGTCCAAATTCCCATTAATTGCTGTTAAAAGTAGACTAGCAGAAGGAATGAAATGTAGCTATGGCGTTGACTGTAGCCATGTCTGTAGCTTTTGGCGGTGACAACTATTAGGCTCTCAGACACTGTTGACAACACTGCATCATCACTTGTCGAAAACAGACAATTTTTATTGGTAGGAGCTTCTACCTACGTATTCCTGCCTTCAAGCATAATTATAGTAAGGCTTAAAAATAAGCAATATTCCACTCAATATATATCGAAGGTTTCCAATATATCTGATCGACTTACCCGAAGTAAACTTTTCCGGGAGCTTCCTTCAAATTTATTGAGTGACCCTTTGCTTGCTTTTCCGTCACCTCATCAGCGTTCTCAAATTAACAGTGATTTGTAATTTCCCTTGCTCTGCTTGCCTTGCAGTCTACAAAGGATAGAATTCCGTGGGTTTTGCCTTTTCTAAAGATCGACGTAAAATGTTTCTGTGATGTTCAGACAAGTTGTTGTCAGCCCACACAATCGTATCCTCTTTGCTGTCAAATTTCGCTCTTCTCAATCACCGTTCACAGTCGGAAACCTGGCGGTAGAGAGTGAAGTTTGTCGGCTTCGGTGTTTTTATTACCATGCCGGTTGAGTTTGTGAGTAACCACAGTTTGAGTAACCGGTTAACTATTGACCGTCATATATCTAAGACACAGGGCGCACCGTGCTTTGATAATAGACATCACGGACATGCGGTCTATCAATGTAAAACGAAGCTTTGCTTTTTATTTTCCATCGCCAATGACCACGGTTACGACAATGCTATTTTGAGTAACCAGACTTGTTTGAGATTTTAATTGAATTACCGACTGTGCGTCCCAAATGAATTGAAATCGGGTCACAGACTCTCGCAATACAGGAAACTCATTCAAAAGAGACATGTCCGAAACGCGTGGTTGGACGTGGACCAGTTTCATGGAACGTATTTTAAGCAGGTGCAGTTTCGTTTTTACGTATCATTAACTCGCGCTATCTTTCTGAGTAAATTTGCTGATGCTGCAGTGACGCCAAACTCGTCCAGGTGACTCTTGCTTCTATGTGCAGACTTGACTGGAATTTATGTACGGCGCGGCGGACAACTCCGCCGCACAAATCTGGCCTTCCAAATCCGCAGCCGAGCAGATTCTGAGAATTGAGCTCAGCTGCAGACATTTTCATCAGAAAAACAGGCTCTGTCCGCGCAATCCACTGTTTTATCCGCACTGTAAGTTTGTCACTTTAGCTATGCCGGCGCATTTTAGTCACATCAACGACAGGCCAAACGCGCACTAAAACTATTTCGGAAAACTTTTCTCCGCCGCGCAAAATACAAATGTTCCAGTCTGGTGTGCAGACAACTGGGGCCTTATTCGTGGGTCAGGACTAAAGCGTAGTCCGAGACTAAACATCTAATCTGAGCTAAATTGCTGAAATCTGTATATGGGACTTGAGATTTAATCCTTTGGCCTTACTCATCGACCAGGACTAAAGCGTAGTCCAGTACTAAAGTGTAGTCTGAACCAGGTCTGAACTAAATTGCTAACATCTGTATATGGGACTTCAGATTTATTACTGGACTACGCTTTAGTCCTGGTCCATGAAAAAAGCCCTGGAGACGATCTATCTTTGTCCAAAGCTCATCCAATCAGCATCGTAAAGGGTAAAAACTCAATAAGTCTCCTATCCTATTCCAGAAATCATAAACAAATCAAAAATAAATCAATAAAATCTCGTAGAAATGTACGTAAGATTTCTTCTAAGATCTCTAGAAATTCTAGTAAAATTGAAGTCAAATAAACTGAAAATCTACGAAGAAATTCATAATCGTTAACAATAAAATGCAAAGAAAGCATCAGAGCAGTTGAAGACTCCAAGTATTTTTAATTTAATTAAAACCTTAGGTCACTAATTTAGTTACAGTTATATTTTCTGAACGAGTGAGTTTCCCGGCGGGTTTATCGACGTCCTACGGCCAATCAAAGCTAAATATCTGGTCGACAGGAGGTCAAGTTCATCATTGAAGGGGACTTCCCACTCGAGAATGGTCTAAAAAACTGTTTTCCGTCCATTTTTTGTTTTTCGCAATATTAGATGTTTTCAACCCTGTAGTTTCTATTTCTGAGTATTATTTCTCTTGAAAACGTAGCTTTATATGCAAATTTGATGTTCTAAGTAACACCGTTTTGTGAGATGATGCTCTGACATGCCCAAACTTCAAGACAAATGATTTCTTATAAAAAAAAACAGACGACTGATTTGTCCGAGCGAACAGTTCCATGACTGAGCTCATGTTATCTATTGACTATGGTTGAATCGAACAGGAACTCATGGCCAAGTGCAGTCGTGTTGCATCTTGGGATTAAAGCTAAAACGGTCACGTGTTTTTGAGCTGAAATCGACAATTTTGACAGCCGAGACCAATCCTTGAAATTGACCATACAGAGAAGAGTACGGTTGAATGCGCTTCAAACAAAGCAATTGTGTGGGTTCATCAGAGGTCAACTAGCATGAATTCCAAAATACATTGAGACTGCACTAGGTCAATTTCGTAGTGATCTCACATATTTATTATAATA
>OFHS01003936.1:0-15283 GCA_900245855.1 Calvadosia cruxmelitensis | reverse complement strand
TAAATAAAGTTTTAATAAATCACTAAATATTATGGACATCTAGAAACAGTTACATAACAAACAGTAACATATATATACATTATTCTATAAGTTTACCATTGATACTCACATGTATCTATCTGTTTATATGTCGGGAAATATACTGATACTGATCTATCTGCAGACCAGCCAAACAGGAACTTTATAACCCGTTTATCTGTTCATGGATTCCACTTTTTATTATGCACTTTTACAACTTTCCACACTCCTGGCGCTGGTTGTTTCTGCAAGCAGTGTGGTGAAGAAGCCAGTGACCGATATCATATTCTCAATTGTTCAAAAATACCATCCTATATTAGCTATGTTAAATCACTGTCTTAATTATTCTTATGTACAACGAAAAACCTATAAATTGTAATGATAGATCATTACCATTTCATTATATACCAATGTATCAAAATATTCATATGATGTCTACCCTGAAATTGGGTGAAATACATTCCCTATCATCATCTATCTATCTATCTATCACGCAACCCAGGGATTGCTGGAAAAGGTCCAAAAGGCGAAACTAATGTTAGAAGTATTATGTTATAATGATTGTTCGCAACGTCCACCCTGTATTGGTCCAGTCAAGTCACGTGACCATTAGAGGGTGTTGTGTCTGCGTGTAAGGAAGAAGTTGAATTGAGCCGAGCTCCTGGTATCGTATGCCTCTTATCCCTCTCCGCTCTCGTAAACATTTAACAACTACATCAATACGAATAAAGTACAAAAAGGCGGCAGCAGCTTCTACATAATCCCGTTTCAAACGATTACAGAACTCTGTTAACCGATTTAATGCCCATTTCAAAATTTTACAACACACACGATAATCAGCAAGCTCGCAGACAGAAGAAATATCATCACAAAGTAACCATGAATATAGTATTTGAAAATGTTAACAAACCAACCGTGTGCTCTCCTTCCGTAGTCCGATGATCATAACAATAAGCATATATAATGTCCACCAATGACAGCAATACGGAGAGGTCTTCTTTCTCGGATAGCAAATGTAAGCTCGTTAAGGACAGAAACATTATGAATCAATATTTGTACAGTCAAACTTGTATTAGCGGTCACCTCTGTACAGCAGCCACCTGTGTATAAAGACCACTCTTCATCCAAAATGACACATTATATAGGAGTCAACCTGGACAGAAAGGCAACCTGTCTGCAACGGTCAGTTTCTCAGGTCCCAAAGGTGATCGTTATAGACAGATTTCTCTGTAATTTGAAAAACAATGCAAATATGTGAATCTTTGTGTCATATATGTCACAACATGAACTTTCGAAGTACCTGCGGCAAAAACCACTTCAATAACAACCCTGAGAATGTCAGAACGGTATTACACTGAGAATGTAGTCAGTAAAGCATCACTGCAAATGACATCCTTGCAGAAAAGGATATGATCTTTGTTGGGAAGCTTCAGCAATCGATCTTTTTCATCTTCAGAGAACGTGATTGGTTCTAAAGGATAAGGAAATGATGGACAAATAAACATAACAACAAACAAACGTCAATCCTCGTTAGTAGCCATTAGATTTCAATCCTCGTTAGTAGCCATTAGATTTCAATCCTCGTTAGTAGCCATTAGATTTCAATTCTCGTTAGTAGTAGCCATTAGATTTCAATTCTCGTTAGTAGTCAATAGATTCGAAGCTAACATAAAAACTTCTGATGCTTCTGCAAACAGGAATCTTGCTGCCGAAAACTTTCCAACTTTCCTTACATGTTTTAATTACTTAATTGGTGTACAGTGAAACCTGTCTATTACGGTCACCTCTGGGACCTGAGAAAAATGACCTTTATAGACAGGTAGCCTTTCTGTCCAGGTTGATTTCTATAGAAAGCATCATATTGGATTGTTGGGGTTACATAGAGTGGACATTATACACAGGTGGCTGCTCTATAGAGGTGGACGCTTATGCATGTTTGACTGTAGTAAATTATTTCATTTGTTTTGAAGCTTGCCAAGTTTAAGATGTGACAGCTTTTTTTGTTTACATTTTCCATAGTGTATAGTCTATTCACCTTCTCTTTCTCTTGTACGGACAAATTGAGCAAAACCTTTACTTTGTCTGAAATCAAACGAAAATCCAACAGATAAATGTCTAAGATACGTCAACAAAAGTAAATTCGAATTCACCGCCAAAACATCCTCTGTTCTTAACAATATACATCCAGGAGCAAACACAACAGCACACAACATATGGTAATATCTTTTTCAACAAAAGTCAGTCAATAAAATCTTTGTAACAATTGACATCGAAACTCTCTAACTCTGAAAGGACATAATCTATACAGCGGAAAATGCATTACAATGGACCTCAATAGCCTAATCCCACGGTATCAGGTGGTGAAACTGCTGCAAAACGAAATATTTCCACGAAAGCGCTGGCTGTGTCCGGACAAATTGCTGCTGAACAATTTTAACAAACTTAACAAGTTAACATAAGCCTAGATGTTCTATTCTAATTCTGCTTCGCCATGGCGTCATCAAGAAATCACGCGAGATAGCATCGAAGTGTCAGAATGGTTAGTGTGTTGATTGATTGGAATGGTTATGGTCGTGTTTGTTTTTGGTAGTGGATTTATGAGAAGTTTGAGTTCGGTGCGCTGACTCAGAAGCGTTCATTGAATCTCAGTTGGTTCTGGTGAATCAGTGTTGTCGCTGCTTGGCGCTTGTTATGGTTTCGGTTGTCAGCCTGTGTTTCAAGAGAAAATACCCAATTCTTCATTGTTTCTTTCGGGAAGATGGAGACAATTGAAAGCTATAACGATGGAGTTTGTTTAGCAACTTCACATCACTGTTAGCTGCCATGGTAACAAAGAAACACATTCTGGATGCCCTTTGGTACTTAAATTTAGCTATATCGACATAGTTTGATTGATTGATAGGAGTATATTTCAGAAATATAAATGATGCATACAAAAATAACAGTTAGAAAGTACATGCTTTGTTACAATTTACAAATATGATATGAACGCTCGTTTCTTGATACCACCTTGCAACTCTATAATAGCTACCAAAGTACCTGAAATCCAAAACGCCAACAGCTTCGGGATAAACACTCTCCTAAAACAACAACAATAATAAATTAATTGCAAATGACAAAAGAACGCAAGAGGTGACAGAGCATCAAAGCTAAACCCAAGACTAACTCTAAAACAACACGATCATCGATTACAGAGAGTTGAAGCACAGCGATCAAGACCATGATTATCAAGGTCACTAGTTCAAACGCAGTCCGTTTTGAGCACCGTTGGTGTCAAATTTGACTTCAGCTCTCTGTTGAAAATTAGCAATGAGAGCAATTCACTTCAGGAATGGTTTTTTATTCCAAACAAAATACGGTGAATTAGTGGTATTTAAACGTTTACAGAGACTTAGAAGCAAATTGCCAACGAAACGTAGTTAAAAATGTGTTAGTATGTATACTCTCCAACATGCAAAAAAAAACATGAAAACTTTGATTAACCTCTCACAGAAACACAAAATAGACCAAATATTTCAAAGGTAATGCTAATTGATCACATGTCTGTCTGGCAACAGTGTGACTTGGTGCAAAATGCATATAACTTACAACTGGTTTTTCCTTTATCAGCGATAGAATGGCAGCTGGCTGAAAACTATATGTTTTATTTTCTTTCCACAATGTTGTCCCAGCGTCTGCACAAATATTGTTGCCAATTGCAGGAATATTTACATCCGTATGTTTTCAATCCAAGGGATTCTCGGAAGTATTGTGGACGGTTGCACAAAACAGCAGTACTAAACACTGCTAAAGATCCCGGATTTTCAGTTGTGCAAGCTTAGAGCAGTACACGGTACACCCTGGTATAATATACGGGGTACGAAAAACGAACTTTCCAGTAAGGCTCCAGCAGTTTTCTACAGGAGAAAACCTCTAGGCAATCCACACTACAAAAGAAATTAATTACAATAGCAAATCAGTGAAATAGGGGAGACCACAAATTACCTACCTTATAATTTTTTATGTGATTTTCAAATGTCACTTGCCAGTTGGGTTTAAATTCAAGTATGCCAGGCAACATTTCACAGTCAAACGAATCAGCTCTGCATCGAATGTACAAATGAGATTCAAAAACCAAAGGCAATAATCACGATAAAATGCTAAAATCTGCCATAAAATGTGCACACACATTAGCCTGTTAATTGTAAATGTAACTAGAAAGAAGAACATTGCTTAGGACGTGCCACATAGTTGAATATGACTGATACTTTTAGATACTGATCCTAACTATTCTTTACAGTTTTTAGTTTTCGTCTTCAACAAGCTGCCTACATCTGGTATTAGTATTACCTTCATGTTTAATGTGGATAATTAAGCAGTAGTTTCCATGAAGTAAAGCATTACCTCTGATTTCAATAAAACCTTCTTGTAAGATATGCTCTTACATATGTATAAAGTGAAACCTGTCTATAATGGTCACCTTTGGGACACAAGGAAAATGACCTTTAAAGACAGGTAGCCTTTTTGTCCAGGTTGATTTCTATATAAAGTCTCATTTTGGGGTTATGAAGAGTGGCCTTTATACACCTGTGGCTGCTCTATAGAGGTGGCTGCTAATACAGGTTTGACTTTATCGTCGTATTAGCACAAATGGCTATAAACCTTTTTGCTCTACAATGCAGCTAGGAAAGAAATACACACTTTCATCTCAAAAAATGAAATTGTACAAAAAGAGCTAAAACTTATATCTAACTGAAAGTACATTTCACAGTTGGCAATAAAATATATCTACCATTTAGACTTTACGAATAAAGAACAACTAAAGATCAGTAAGAACGCGGTCCATACAAGAAATGCTCTGCATCAAATTTGTTGTCTTCCATCAGGATCCGTAGTTTCCTTCGTTCAGAACAAGGAAGGCAATCTGGCTCGGGCACTTCGATTGCCTCGTTTAATTCACCCTAGCGGAGAGACAAAAGATAATACTGTGCATGTATTTTTAAAATGTGAACCAAACATCTATCAAAAGCTTCCAAAGACAGAGTCAGCTAGATAGAATAAAATTGTTAGATAATGGAGTTCGCATCAATGGAGCGTCCTGAAATGAAGTAAACTTAAAACAGAAACACAGCCAGTACACTCTTTCTCAAGACAAGTAGTCACAGGTAAGCTAAGACTGATAGAAATATAAACATTTAAGCAAGTTGCAGACATTGATGTTGAGGAGTAACCTCTTCCCATTAGATGTTCATCAGCCTCTATGACATCTGCAGGCATATAAATAGCTGGAGTCACCTTATTGTTGTGCCCTTGTCATTGCCGAGTACAAGCGATGTACATTTGTACAGTGCTATTGAGCAATTTCTCGGAAATTGCACTATAAGAATACATATTGTAACTATTTTTCAAAGACCCAAACGCATATAAGTGGTGTGCAACTGTATATGCAGATATCGTACAGACTACGTCATTGTGTTTAGTCTAGAAAACTATCAGGATATATAGCTGCCCACAGGTTCTGAGTAGGCCTTTTTATTCACTAGTCTATTCGACGATGGGCAAGATCAATGCATGCCAGGCCTGACACATGCCCGGGCAAATTTTAATGCATGCTGGGCTAGATACATCTGCTTCGGCATATGATTAGGAGCTGGAATTAGTTGTTTCGCAAAGCAAGAACAATACTTGAAAGCGGCTGTCTGCCATCATTCATCATTTGTGGTAAAGGTCAACCTTCTGGCTACTTATATGGGCCTAAATGCATCAATTGAGACTATACAGGCCTGGTGGATTGCTGTAAATTGGAGGCAAGTTTAACATCGCCTGCTCCCCCTCCCTCGACACCTCTTCCTGATAATCGCTGATGGGCCCCCTGCCTGGAAGCAACTTACATTCTTACCTGCAGCTGGGAGAAAACACCTGACCTTTTCTGAGCAAATCCATAACCAAAATCGGTCATGAACTCTTTTTCATCCTGTTTAGGAGAAACACAATATATGCAAATAGTTACAGCTAAAGATGCCGCCAGTTAAATTCAGCTAGGGAACTTTGCAAAATGCTAAAATCTGAGGGGGACAATACCGGGGACCTCCTCCTAACCCATATGAAAATCGCCCCATTGATATGGGCATTGTGGGGCTCAATTGAAGGGACCGTGCAGCAACACTGAGCAAAGATGGATAAAACATTTCACTTGAGCATTCCCTCGACGGACCAAGACAGAATGGTCTCTTGACACAGAAAGTCATCTGAAATAGGGGGACCAAGGTTTTCTAGCCTTCAGGGGGTAAATTAGAGGTGGCTCGCCAGGGCTGGATCCAGCATTTTATTCGATGGGTTCCAAAAGATTTCTCGTGCCAAACATTCAGTGCCAAAGGAACTTACCACAATGAACTCCGTTCATTGCCAATTCAGCTGGGGGCCTGGGGGCGGCCCCCAAAATTTTTCAAGATCTTGGCTTGAAAGGCTGATTTTTAATGCACTGCAGTAGATGTACAGGATCAAACCATGACAAAATAATGGAGCTTCTAAACTCACACACCCTCAGCTGAACCCTACCAATCAACGGACCACAGACATCACAAACAACACAATTGCCAAGCATTACTTTCCCACCATCAAGAACTTATTTTCAGATAAACAGATAACTTACAAAAGTAATTGTGGTAAAAATGTCTAATACAATATAATTCATTTCCATAAATAGAGAACTATAACATTACTCTAGAAATATTTACAATAATTGCTACTAAACTTATTTATTACAAAATAAAACAATAATAAAAAACCTGATCTGATTATCTCCAAAATGTGAGGCATAATATGTTTCACATACAACTGAAAGTCTCGTTATTCACAATTGATGAATATTTATGCATGGCAATAACAGAGACTTTGTGGGTCTCGGAGGAACCATCACAGTTGCGACCAAGCGTGCAAACTAGTCCAGAATGTCAAGGGAGAACGAAACAGCTTCTCTAGCTTTGCTGCACTCCTGTTTGACAATTAATGCCAGACTACCAAAGCAAACACAAGCCAAACAAAAAGCACCATCAAAGTAGGCTGAGTAGCATAGCCATGGAAATTTACCAAACCACTTGAATTGAAGCTTACACGCACGACTGGCTCTTTCCAAAGTGGCTTGAAATTAAGATTAGGACTCGGCTTCCATATTTGCTGCATGCTGCGTTTGGGAGTCTTGCAAGTCCAGAAACTCCACTTGAATTACTTATGGTGCAGGAAGTTGTTGGAAATAATAATGACGTAATAATTGTGATGGTTCAATCGGAAGTGTCACTGTATGTAAACAGTTGTTAGTTCCGGTAATGCAAGTGTTATATGGTGTGATGTGTTATTTAGTAAAATGAGTTATCGTGAGATTCGCTCTGAGCAAGACGTGTTGATTCCTTGTGTCGGTAGCTATCGATCTCTCCATTACACGAAATCAGTTTTTCAACAGAAGTTGCACTGTGGCAGCAGTGCTGAACTACTTTGATTCTAAATAGTAAATCCAACAGCAACTTGTCAACTTCCTCCCTCTCCTCTCTCCTTCGCCTCATCCTCTTGTTGCCCAAACAAAATCCTCCAAAACGTTCGGATTTCTGCAGAATCCAGCAAGCTTCGTGAGCAAGATTAGCCCAGAGGGTACGAGCAAACTCAATAAAAGTGACGGGTTCCACCCTGAGCCAATCAGATCGCTGGAACCCTCTTGGGGGATTGTTTTCTCCACAAGAATGGAATGTGATGGGTTTTCTCGAGCATTGTTCTCATGGGTTCCAGAGCAGCCTACGTCACGTTGACCGGTTCCAAAGCATGGGCAGCAGAGCTCAGAATGCTCGGCTCACGGCTCTGCTGGCCAGAAAATCCCAGGAGAATGCATACGGGGGTTCAGACAACAAAGGTAAAGACAGAGTTGATATTGACAGAGAAATTGCGTGCAGTCGAAGAGAACAAGGTGAATGACGTCAATACCAATACCCTGCGTCACGAGTCAAAGATGGGGGACACCGCCGATTGATTCAAATAAATATAAATGCTGATTTGAGTATTCGATCACTGATACTGGTAAAAAAAAGAATTACGGGCACTCAGAGTGGAATGAATGCTACCATCCTAGGTGTGTGTTTTATTGCTATATTAGCATCCTTTTGAAATGTTGATGGGAAAACTTTGATGGGTGCAATTGCACCCGTGGAACCCCCCTGGATCCAGCCCTGGAACTGGCTCCTCAAAACACAGGGACATGTGATCACTATAACAGGTGTGTTGTTGTTCTTGTTGTCGTCGTTGAAAGAGTAATCGGACAGAAAATTATAGTTTCTCTTTTTCTCTGCCATATAATTACAAACACACTTCGACAAATTACGATAAAGCACATCATGAAAATTGACAAGAAAAAAGTAAAAATAATAAATATAAATATAAATTAATCAAATCATGGTAACAAAAAGAATTAGCAAAAATAACCACGGCAGAATAACACAGATCTGCAAAATAGATCTGCAAACCTGCATTAGCGCGTCTCTAACAGTCACCTCTGGGACTAGAGAAAAATGAGATTTATAGACAGGTGGCTTTTCTGTCCAAGTTGATTCTATAGAAAGTGTCATTTTGGGGTTATGAAGAATAGCCTTTATACACAGGTGACTGCTCTATAGAGGTGGCCGCTAATACAGGTTTGACTGTAACCAGGATCAACACACAACCATAGAAACAGGATCGAATGAATTCAATACTCTTTGCTCACGTCTGTGTTAAGATGCTGTTCAATTTCCCAGTTGTACTCTTCAATTTCTTTGTCATCACTATCATCGTCATTTCTGTCATCCATTGATTTCCCATCTGTAGTGTCATCTGTCACAAAGAACATGAATAACGAATACCAAGATGAATACATGTCGTTACGATAATACAGTCAAACCTGTATTAGCTACCAAATCTATAGAGCAGCCACCTGTGTATAAAGGCCATTCTTCATAACCCCAAACTGACACTTTCTACAGAAATCAACCTGGACAGAAAGGCCACCTGTGTATAAAGGCCACTCTTCATAACCCCAAAATGATAATTTCTATAGAAATCAACCTGTACAGAAAAACCACCTGTCTATAAAGGACATTTTTCTCAGGTCCCAAAGGTGACCATTATAGACAGGTTTCACCGTAGCATAAATGCAAAATCACTGCTGATTGACATTTGTCAGAGAACTGCACAACGCTCAAGTCCAAGCTTGGCACCTAATTGAAGTGATAATTGAGAACAGAGAATTCCTAATGTACAGTCCAACCTGTCTTAATGACCACCAGCCGCAACCATTGCTCTACCTTTCCTAGCTGGATTCAAATGTTGTTATTATTCAGTGCGCAAAGCATCTTCACACATGCATATTAATCTTAATTATGCTAATTATTCCATCCTATGCCAGATCTATATATACTAGCTGGTCTGCGCTGCTAGTGCAGCTGCGTCCAGCGTCGTTGCTTCGCATTTGGGCGGAGGTTAATTAGTCCAATACAAATCACAACTTCGTTTTAGCCCATAAAGCAGTATCTCCTATCTCAACATAATAAAATCAACTTCAGGAACATTAGAAATAGCTGGTCCGACCTGCTGCACGATTCAGACAGCATCGAATGCTGCACACATTTTCTCAAATCAGCTTCGGGTCCCAAGAGACTGAAATCGATCCTTTTGAACCATTCGAACGAAACGGTTTGCAAAAGCAAGCAAGGGAAATTCAAGGTGCCCATTCCACAGCAATAATTTCATCAAACTTGCAGAAAACATAGCTCGGTTTCAAGGTGACTTTTTCAAAAACGGCTCCATTAGATTTTGCACCAATTTGTACTGTTCAACTTTGACCTGGTTTGAGCGTTCGAGCTGTGCAAAGTGTTTTGAAAACCGTGCAAAACCAGAGCCGTGTTGTTTCCCAAAGGTCGGAAAATCCGTACTTGCTAATGAGTGGCAGGTGCCTGGTTTTGAACAGACAAACAAACAAACATACAGACAGACACTCGTGAAATATAGATATAGATAATTATAGTGAAGCCTTTCTATAATGGTCACTTTTTGGATCTGAGGAAAATGACCTTTATAGACAGGTGGCCTTTCAGTCGATGTTGCTGTCTATAGAAAGTGTCATTTGGGGGTGACGAAAAGTGGTCTTTATACACAGATGACTGTGCTATAGAGGTGGCCGCTAATACAAGTTTGACTGTAAGGTAATCAAAATCAGCCTACAGTGGTCACTGGTCATGGTAGTGCCTCTGTGAAAGGTCAAGTTTGAACGCCGTATATTACGACCCTAACAAACTGATTAAATACTGACCTATTACTTCGATCAATGGATTGCCAGTTGTGCTTGTCTTTGGGGCTAGTAAAGATGTCAGGAGGTCCAGATTCTCAAAACATTGGCCTTCAACAGCTTTAGAAAGATGTATTTTGAAGACACCTGGCAGAAAACAATCCACAATCAAGAAACTGCAAATGAATAAATTTAACTGCTGCAAGCTAGCAGGGGTTAGAAAGGGACCATTACACCTACATGATTATGGGCTGTTAGGATTGGTGCCTAGTCACCATATACCCCGCTTATATATAAAACCTAAGGCCAGTGCCGTTTTAAGCAGTGAGAGGGCCTAAAGCACTTTTACCCAAAGGGGGTCTAATTTTTAACGATTACCGTAAATATCCTAAAACTTACTATTATTCAAATGATAGCCCATTGGCATATAACAGATGTTGCCCCCGCTCACAGACAGCAAATCAGGGAAAACAAACTCAGTAGCACTCTGCAGCTGATTGCACACTGAACTAGATCTCAACATATTGTTACTGTGAGTTTTGAACTGACATTGAGAAGGGCCTATCAAGACTGAGGGCCTAAAGCACGTGCTTTGAGTGCCTACTGGTTAAAACGGCCCTGCCTAAGGCCACATTGTGCCATCTGTCATTTGTCTGGCTGAGGTGTGATCATTACATGATTAGTATCCACCTATTTATGCGTCCTAATTGACTCAATATATCTCTTTGGCTGAGATCTTAATACGCGCTTCAAATTGATCAAATGTTCCTGTCTGATTAAACGTCACTGTCTGAGTATAATCGTTCCCATCCGGCTAATTGTTCCGGCCTGCTAGACCTATTTATCCTGTTTAGGCTGTTTGGTAAATACTAAGCATGGATCTATGTGGATTACTTCAGGTCTTGCATGTACAACATTGTGCATTTATATTTGAGGTCGTCAGTTGCTTCATTGTGGGGTTAAATTGATACGTCTGAAGCATCAGCAAAAGAGTAGCTTACATGTATATAGACGTATGCCTGTGTACTTGTCTTACCATTGCTGACGTCGAATTCAGCTTTAGACGATGTGTCATCAATAACTTCGCCTGGCAAGTATAACCTTAACATGAAATAAAAAAGGATTGGATCGTAATAATCATAATCTATGACAGCACTAAAACTAAAACTATGGAGCGTGATTTTACAATTGCGTCAGTCACATCGTTTCTCCCTTTCTGATGCGTATCCGCTGGGCCCAAAGCTTCCTGTTTTTGCAATCTCTCTAGCGGTTGCCAGGGACGTGCCTGCTGCATACAGGTCCCATTCGACTTGCTGCACATAGGTTTGACGGTTGTGACCACCAACCCTGTATGACTCGCTGGGTTGGTGATGCCTCTCCAGAACGATCGTGAGGGGCGTGTCCGGCTTTCAAAGAGTGTGGCCAAGAAGAGCCGAAAGGCGATTGCTGATTGTCTATGTAGCTGGTCTCAGATGTGTTTGCTCGATGATGACTGTTCATCGCATGTCGCATCAGTTGACAGTAGGATGGCGTCATCTGCGTAGGCCAGTACAGGCATCTTTACGGCTGGATGACGAGATGAGATCCTACGTCGAACTGTGTATGCCATGTTCTCTTGAATGGACATTCGGAAGATGTAATAGCAAAGTCAATGAGCCAATGGCTTATCGGGTTCCACAATAAATCGATGACACTGAGTTCAGAAACGGCCTTGGATTCTGCAAGCAAAATGGTGATACGATCTAATGCTCTCTGGGGGTAACCTTTGTGGTCAAGGCGAACGTTCAATGTAACTTGTGTATAATCATAAATGTCTGTAGTAGACCAGAGCTCAGAAAATACATCCATCTCTTCTGTGTGTTTGATTCTCATTATTCTTAATATTTATCAAGCTTTAAGGCCTATGCATTCTTACTTGAGGAAGTACGGCTTGCAAAAGAACTTCACGTTTCTGCCATCGACGAATACTTCTGCATCGTTTGCCTGCGTTTGTAACATAAATATCCAAGTTAGAAAATAGTAAAGGCTGCTGCTCGTCAGGTTTGGAACGATATAAGAAGAGCAAGCTGTCTTGAAGAAAATGTCGCCTGTGTTATTGAAAATATTACATATTAATAGGATCCAAGCAAACAAATTGCACTGTGGTGATGCAACATGACCTGCTCCAGACTGGAATCTTTGTATTTTGCGCGGCGGAGAAAAATTTTCCGAAATATTTTGCGCGTTTGGCCCCTCGTTGATGTGACAGAAATGCGCGGTCCAGCCGCGGTTATCAGCTTGAATAACAGAGTTACAGTAAGGATTGCGCGGACAGAGCCTGTTTTTCTGATGAAAATGTCTGCAGCTAAGCTCATTTCTCAGAATCTGCGCGGCTGCGGATCCAGCAGGCCAGATTTGCGCAGTGGAGATCTCCGCCACGCAGTGCATAAATTCCAGTCCGGCTGGTCAGCCTGGCACACTTATAGCTTTATTGGTTGCTCTCCGTAGCCTTTACAAAATTTCAATGAATTGTACTGTGCATACCTTCAAATATAATAATAAAATAAAATAGTACGATTACAAGTCACAAAGTCAGCAAGCTGCTATATCTAGCCTAATAAAGTAATCACTGCAGTAATCCTACGAATTTTCAGATAAACAGATAACTTAGGCCTACACAAGTAATTTTGGTGAAAATGTTCAATACAGTATTCTAAATTTATATACAATCGAGAACCATAAAAGTTCTTTAAAAATATTTCCAATAATTTCTACTAAAATTACTGTAAAATGAAAACCTGACCTGGCTATTTTCTATTTACAAATTAACAATCTCGTCCATCAGTTCACTCCATCAAATCTCTAGCCTACAGGAAATAGTGCCGAAATAATTGTAAAAATATAACCTTAACGTAAGGCGTCTTGAGTAAAATAGAGATTGTAGTGGTGTCTTGTGTANAATTTCAAAGCGTGGCGTAATCATGGTGTCTCCAAGCAGTTAGAGTCCTCTTGTAACTGTCGTATTTGTAATTGGAAACATGTGGAGTAGTCGGCCATGTTTGTAAACTGTTTTCTTCATGAGACCACGTGGGTAGACGAAGCCTCTNTGATCGATGCTGAGACTCGCAATGACGTCAGTGATAATTCGAATTTGAAAGACCTACTGTACTTGACCACGCGAGTATGGCTTTAAAAATTGATTTAATTTATTGAGAAAGTTGTAACCTTCGGGTGAGGTGCATTAAAATTCACGAGTTTTGTGTTGTTTCACAGCCGGGGGTGGGGGAGAAGAAACGTCGTAAGGATAGAGGTAGGGGCTAGTTTTCTTACGGTTTGGAGATGATCGAGTGTTTGAGAAATAAAGAAGCGTTTTACTTTCTAGTTGTTTTCAAGAAGTATGATTGAAATTGACTGATAATATTTTTTATATTTTTCAACCGTCACCTAATACATCAGTGATGATGATAAATCTGAAAAAAATTAAAGAAATAGTATTAACACCTCAATTCTGTATATTTTCCTCGTATTACGATGAGGGAAATGCTTCGAGCAAGCTATTTGTAAATCAGATGAATGTCCCAGGTTGTTGAAAAATATATATACTGTAAATAAAGAACTTGTGATAAAACACGTGGTATGAAAGCGGGAAGAGAGGCCATTTTCCGATGCTTTATGTCGAGGACAGCTTGGCGCAGGTGCAATTTAAGAAACACGGTTCGCTCTATTCTTAATTCAAAGCGTCAGAAACATCTGTTCGCAAGCATTTCTTGTCTACAATAAGACGACGTCATTGAAACACTGATCTCCTTGGATAAGTGGAGTTGTTTTTAGCGATTGCAGCCGCTCTGAAGTTATACTACGTGGGCAGGGTTGCTTGTTCGACGCTTGAACCTTCAGATAAACATCTCGACCGCCCTTGCTAGTCACACGTGTAGAGTATACCATATTTTGAAGATTCAAAGTCATGACCTGGGTTACTTTATAAAGAAACTGTCGAGTGAAGTTGGTCCTCTGTTTTCATTCACAGAACGCTATATAGTGGCATTTGTCGCGTCATGGAAACGCAAGATATATCGACATTACCCAATCCAAATGCAGCAACTGACCAATGTAACGGTGAAATTGTTGCTGTCGGTGAAGCTATCGAACCAAATGGTCCAATTCTTGGCGGGAATGGTTATCTACCGTCGCAAACGATGCGAAAGGCGTTCGTTGAGCTTGGTGAAGCGACAGATGTTAGGATCTCGTGTTTGAAAGCCCTAAGGCAGCTGATTGAGAAACACCAGGAGGACAACGATTTCGACGAACATACAGATGCATTTTTATTGAAGTTTCTACGACACAGAAAATACGATGTCGAAAAAACGTACGAACGATTGGGCAGGTATTACAACAATCGAGAAAGTAAACCAGAAATATTCCGAAACCTTACGAAAAAGAACGTCAAAAGAACTCTCGAACAAGGCGTTGTCGGTGTGTTGCCTCAACGCGACAGAAAAGGAAGAGTAATCGTAGAGTTCAATTTCTCTGGATGGAACATGAGTTTACCATTTCACTTCGAGAAGGTTTTACGTGTTTGTGTGTTCACCTTGGAGAAGTTATTCGAAAGCGAAGAGACTCAAATCAATGGAATTGTGATTGTTTGCGATTTGTCTCAACTGAGTTTACTCCAGACGAAATCACTCGGAGCCCCGATGGTTGCCAAAGTAAAGAGTCTTTTCTACGTAAGTGCCATTAGTGAAATATTCACTTTCTATATAGCAATCTTCTTTATTGTGATATATCTTCTTTACAATAAATAGTCGATCAGCGAAGATATTTGGCATTTATATTTGGCTTATTGATTTGTGGTCTAAATCATGCACAAGTATTCTTATCCTAGATTTAAAAATAGATTCTTTGAAATGAGATATTTTGCTCTTAAAATAGAAACCACGTTCTTGCAGTGTGCCAAAGCTGGTATTTGTGGTAGCCTCGTTAATATATGTATATACTGTATATATA